>VWZF01005250.1:654054-692941 GCA_013396755.1 Sclerurus mexicanus
CGGGGTGTAATGAAGCACGGGGTGTAATGAAGCACGGGGTGCCCCGCGCCGTCTCTCGCAGCGTCTGCGCCTTCCCCTCGCGGCCCGGCCGCCCAGGGAGCCCCTGCCCGGAGCACGGCGCGCTGCCCCCGCCACCCCCAGCCGCTCGGTGAAAGGCCACAGACTATCCCGAGTTTGCACAGAAGTAGAGGGGACACGACGCCTTCTTAGCTCTGACACTAGGCAGAGACCAATTCCCAGAAAGGGGAAGAAGAGACAAGAAGAGCTTGCTTCCCCCTTGGTGGCGTCCCCTGCTGCAGCTGGTGCGGTGTGCGCTGGGCTGCGGGCACCCAGGGGAGGGCTGTCCCCGTCCCACGGCAGCACCGGGCACACACAGACACACAGACAGACACACAGACAGACACACACACACACCCCCCCCTGCCGAATTTGGGGGCGCCCCGTGTCACCCTGCACGCTCCGGTCCGAGGGCATCCCCTTCTCTCCCCTTCTCTCCGCCCCTTGCATCCACCTCGGCAGCAAACATCAGGTCAAAGACAAGGAGAAACCACAGGAACTGTTGCAAAACCAAAGCTCTCCAGCACCTGACTCCAGTTCAGGCTTTAATTCCCAGAGGGCTAACCATATGCAAAATCAGTCTGCATAATGAGTAGCAAAACCAGGTTTTCAAGCCCAAGCTATAAAACAGGGGAAAACTATTTATTCCTTCGGTACGAGGAATCCTAGTCTATTCTCACTGACAGAGAGGGATGAATAGGACAGGAGGGTCTACAGATTTTGGGAAGTGCCATTACTTCAATGCTCTAAAGTGATCAGTATTGAAGTCTCTCAACAGTGACAAACTTCCTATCTATCTAGTAATCAGATACAACAGACTTTTCACACTTAAGACCATGTCTCCACTATATAACAAGAACATTTTTCAGTTTGCTAGTTCAAAGAAAGAAATTCACCACGGTTGAAAATGTCTCTTAATACTTGCTAATATTGAGTCAAATCCCCTATCACACAACTTCTAAACACTTCTCTGCTGACTGCAATTTACTGTGTGCTGGTTGAAAATGAGACAGTTTGAACTTGCCAACAAATTCCTTCAATTAAAAAAAATACAAACCTTTTCGAATAAAAGGAAGCTGAACTACTAGAAGATACAGATGCTAAGATGCAAATTTAAAGCTCTTTTTCCACTTGCAGTGACCTTTTTCACAAACGCTCAGCAAGCCCAAGAGATGAAAGAGTAATAAAAGACAAATAAGCGTAACTGCCAATTGAATACAGTATGAGAGACTAAGTTTCTGCATAACCTCTGAAACGTGTATGGAGCAGTGACTGCAACGAATGTGCCCCATCGCCACCATCAGCCCCATCAAGCTTTCCAGGTTTGCCCTGGCTTCTCCTCTATTCCGTTATACAAAAAAAGATCTCTGCTGGCAATCACTGTCAACCCTCCTGAACCTATTCTCATTAACTAGAATTGAAAGAATTTAATTTTCACCACAGGAAGACAACAATTTTCAGAAATGCTGCACAATTACAATAGATGATATATCATCAATTCTTTACTCCCTGTCTGCAGCAATTTTTCAAGCACTTTGTCCACAACCAGCAGACAAAAAGTGGTTGATGTGGCAGATGGAAATACCACCATTAACAGTCTTTGTCAACAACAGATCATTTTAATAGCTTACACAAAGTTTACCTTCCTGTCCCCAGCTGTATCTATTCTTTCCCATCATTGCAGTTACAACAATAATCCTATTTTAAAACTTACTTAATTGGCCATTCTGGAGTTTCTTAAAATTTCACAGCAAGTATCTCATTCTGGCTACTGTCAGTGTAATTGAACTGCAATTCTTATATTGCTAATATTACCAGCATCATTTCAACAATAATGCAATGGGATTATTCAGATGCCTTTGCAAACACAATGAACAGTACATTAATGAAAACAAGCCACTGGTTCTTACTTGTATGTCTAAAGGTCCTTTGTAATGGTTTGTTGATTTATCATATAGTTCAATAGCCTGTTGCAGTTTCTTAGTTCCTGCAATACCAAGGCTCCCCAGTTTCACTTACATAAACAAATCTTAGATTCCTTGTAAATTACAGATTTCACAGAAATTCAGTGTCTAAAAAATAGTTTTTCGTGGAATTTAATGTAGAAATTTCCAAACGAAATTCAGGCTGAAATTTCAGTTAAGTAATTTTAATTGCCAAATTGATTTTTCTACAGAAAGACTACACACCACCTTAAAAATACCAGCCAGCCATCTTCTGGTGAGATTTGGAGAATGGCAGTGGAAGACTATGGTCCCAGCTACTGGACTCCTAAAAGCCCAAGACCAAGAAGTACTAATGAAAAAAACTAGCAGCTGTTCTCACAGTCCAGTTTCTATACCTTTTTTTAGGTTTCAGCCATGGTCACAGTCTGATGGAGTTTGGTTAAGATTCCAGCTGTGCAATCACAGAATGAGCAAAATATTTGCAAAACTAGTTACTGAGCTTAGTCAGGCTTTGCACAATAAGGCCTGTGTCGTGGTTTAAGCCCAGCTGGCAACTAAGCCCACACAGCCGCTCCCTCACTCACCCCCAGAGCCTGGTGGACAGGGAGGAGAATCAAAAGTAAAACCTGTAGGCTGAGATAGGAAGAGTTTAATAATTGAAACAAAGTAAAAAAAGAACAATAATAGTAAATAATAATAAAAAGGATTGAAAAGAAAAGAATGAGTGATGTGTAATACAGTTTCTTATCACACCAGACCCCAACCCTGAACCCTGACTGAACTCCCCTTCTGGGTAACTCCCCAGTTTATATACTGGGCATAACATTCTGTGGTGTGGAATATTCCTTTGGCCAGTCTGGGTCACCTGTCCCAGCTATGCTCCCTCTCAGCTTTTTGTTTGTTTTTTGTACCTCCTCACTGGCAGAGCAGAGACGGAAAAAAAGTGCTTGATTTAGGATAAGGACAATTTAGCAACAACCAAACCATCAGTATGTTATCAACATTATTCTCACATTGAATCCAAAACACAGCACTTCACCAGGTGCTGAGAACAAAATTAACTCTATCGCAGCTGAAACCAGGACAGCCTATAAGAACACAGAAAACAGAGCACACAGCCTTAAGAGGTTACCTACCTGGATTGCATCAGCTAGTGGGAAACCCATCCACAGATTAAAAGATTGAAGAGAACAGAAAAATGAGGCAACTAGAAAGAAATTCTCCATACTGATCTGTTTTGAAACAATTCTTTGTCTACTGTGCTTGAAACATAGCCAGTTGAGCTCCATAGCACAGCACTAGGCCCACATCCATGGTGCCCGCAGATCTAAAGAGTTTGAAGTAAGTTTGGTGTGCAATTACTAATGTTGTGAAATGGTAAGAAAGAGAATGACAAGATTGATTATGTCACTGTACATCTGATTGTGAAGGAGCCTCTAAAGCAAAGTCTTCTATGTTTTGCTTCATAGACCCATCCGTGTAATAAATACATAGTTAGGCATAAGTAAATAGAATTGCTATTCTAGATGCCAATCTTATCATTTTATTGAGGACTGAACCCTTGCAGAACACCACACATGACTAATGTGGAAAATAAAATAGTAATTATGCAACTTTGCACTTTTACCTTTATTTAAACTGATGCAATTTGTGCACAGACAAGGTAGGTAGGCAGGTATGTAGAGAGTCACTGCAGTTATCTCATATGAGGCATGTCTTAATCTTCCTCTACTGCAGGTTATTTGGTTTCACAAATCGTGATGTTTCTAAGTCTCTCTCTTTAGTTCCTCTACTATCTCACAAAAAGCCATCTCCCACTTTATTCTTGTAAGCTTTAAAATACCTCTATCATCTATTTATTTTATACAGAGTCCTACAAATTTTTTCTTTCAGTGAAAGAAGTGAATCCCATAGACTATTTTTTTAGGAGAAAAGTACATTATTTGAAAAGACTGAAAATAACCTCTGAGTTGCATTACACATATTTAAGGTAAATCATTGTTTTCACGCCTCAGCAGGTGGAGCAAAAAATTATTTCCAATGTCATATTAATTCCATACTGTATTAAGCAATTTGTTCTTAAATTTCCAATAAAAAATCTCTACTATTAGATAATTATACCATGTGGAAGTGTTAATAAGAAAAATCAGCCTGTCTGTTTATTCCAGTTCTTCAGAATCACTTCAGCTGCATCTAGTGTGCTGTCTTTCTGCAAAACAAGGAACAGTTGCACTATTACTGCAAGTAGGTTGTTCTTGAACAGAGAGGCAGTAAGGATTACAGCATCCCAAAGCAGCCTCTCTCAGTTTCCCTCACACCCTGTAAGTGTTGTGTCAGCCAGTTTTTCATGAACGGTTATTAGCTACAAATCTGGACTGCACAAAGAATTCAATGCTGATTCCTTGAGGAGATTTATTACATATATTTAAAACATAACATACTTTCTCAGCATTCATACTATCGCATTTAATGAAAGCAATACTTACATAAATGCCTGGCATTAATGCAGTGATGTAACTTTGCAGCTCTGTTTTGGACTCATGCTAACTTGTCTCTATACTTTCCTAATCCCTATGTGTACAGTTGGGATTTTTTAATCTCCATGCAAACATGTTACGCTGTGAACTACTTAAACATAATCCCTCCAAATATGGGTAATCTATCCATGGCCAGTTGTGTAGCGTGGTTACAACCTGGTGAGTCATACAGGTAGTCCAACTTGAAATTATTAGTGCTGCTCATGGCAGGCAAGCCGCATTTACAACCAGCAAGTTTCATCCGGGTTGTTAGTGGCTCGGTTTATACCACAGACTTTACACCTCATCAAAAGAACAAAGTAACACATGGGGCAACTCCCCTTCATTATTGGTTCAGGCTAAAGCTCTGATCTTCACACAGAACAGTTAAGGATTTGCACGTGTTCTAGTATGCTGACTCTTACAGAGCAATTGGGAAACATCTTAAGGCTGTCAGTTTAGCAAAGCTTACCCACCTGTCCCAAAGTCTTTCAGTCTTTTCAAGAAGAGACTCAAGAGGGCAAAGAAAATGTGTAAAGGAGGTGTTCGCAAAATGGCAAAAATCAGTTAATTCACAAAAAAAAACCATTTTCTTTTGTAATTTGAAGCTTGTGTGAAACCCTGTGTATTTTCCGGTAAGTGAGCTAAACTTGGAGCTGACCTCTTTACTGTTTTTGCTGCTGGACACAGAACGGGCATGAATCATATCACTCCGCTCTACAATTATTCTCTGCTCTGGATTATAGATATCATGCTGATAGCTTACCTCTCATTAATTTTCACTGTCACCACTGGTCAAGAATGTTTTTAGAAATCAATACAGTAAGAAAAAAGGGCTACCCATCCTGTCGTTTTCTGCCAGGTGCCCTTCTTAGCCATGCCACCCACAGTCATGGTGTACAGTCCCTCAGCAAAAAGACAGCTGAAGCTACTTCGTACTGAATTTTACACCAAGCTAACTTTCTGTTCCTAAAACCATTCAACTCAAGAGATTCTGGGAAAAATGTAACAGTCACTCTCGCAGATTTCTGTACTGCATTGATTTTCAGGACACAAATTTACCTTAATGAAGCAAAAACGTATATATTTTTCAAACTGTTTCTTTGTTTCAGGACCACAGAATGCCGAGAGAGGAATTGCTGACAGCTTCTGAAACATAAAACAGGAATAGTATTTGCTTATTTATAAATGTATAAAAAAATCTGGTTTAAGCATGATGATTTTACTATGCCATTTCTAGAACTCTCCCTCCCAACATGTAATGGAAAGATAAGGTTTGGTTTTGTATGCACAAGCTAGACTTTTCTAAATCCAAATTACTTTTCTTAGACAAAATATTTCAAAAGTACTTTTGTACAACTAACATTTAAGAATGCTGAAAGAAAAGTGCTGGGATGTAACACAAACCTACAGAGTACATTTTCAGCATATTTAGCAATATTTTAGTCACATCTTTATCAACACCACCAACAATAATATTTTGAATGGAACATCTCTTCTACATTATTAAATAACTAAGTTGCACTGCTCTTGCTCTCAAAAGTATTTCTAAAACTAAATACGACTAAGACATCTTACCTTAGATGCTATCATCCATCTGACAAATTTATAATCATAAGGTTGTTTCTCATCTACATCAGGGAGATCCACATCTAAAAAAAATAAATTTAAAACAAATATGTTGTAAAATTTCCTAGATTCCATTGGGAAAGCATTCATTAACAGCATTTTATTATAGTTAACACTTAAGAATAAAGATGCGTGATTTTATTTTTGTACATAATTTTTGAATTATAACAAAATAAGCCAATGGTTTGAACCTTTCCCTTCTGGCCTGAGCACTTGCTTTCCATCCAAAGCAAATTAGGACATCCAGCTTGGAAGAAAGCCATACAGTACTCCAAGAAGTCCTGAAGTCTGGGTTATTGAGGGATCAGGGCTGTGGAGGGTACTGAAGAGTGTGTTTATTGCATGAAGCACAATAATCCCTGCAACTGCAGTTTTCTCATCTACGACACTGGAGTACCTAAAACTTTCTAACACGTGGTAAAGCTGTGAGGTCCAGCTGTGTTCAAACATTTCTGTCTGAATAAAAACTGCCATTAAGACCAGCTAGTGAAAAATGTGGAACTAAAAAATGTGCCCCTGTGGTAATTCTTTCTCCCAAGTTACCATAAGCTGAATTTCCAAAAGGCTTTGTGAATTTTGATAGCATTTTACACCTTAGAGATCAGAATGCCTCAATGAGCCTTCGGGGTATGACTTCAGATTAAAAAAAAAAATAACCAAAGAAACAAACAAAAATGACCAGAAAGAGAAAATCACAAATTATATGAGCTGAGTTCATACCATTAACTGAGGACATTAAGCCAGGTGCTTGGCTCTCAAACATTTCCATAATCACACACCTTTTGAAAATAGAAATATTTATTCACCTCATTTATCCTTTCTAAAAATTTGTCAAGGCTTTGCAAAAACATGGTCAGTAGTTAGTATCACTAAAGCTCATAAAACCTACCTTACAGGCTAAGGTCAAACAGAAAATTTCAGTCCCAGTTAGTACGTCTGACAATGTCATGCAAACACAAAATGAGAATATAGCTTAAAATGAAAGCTGCATTTTCAGATTAACTATATTTACTTTCCACACACTTTTTAATAAACGTTATACTAACTTAATGTAGAAACATCAACAATCATAAAATATCCTCCGTTTGGGACAATAGGCTTTAGTCCAGCTTCTTTAAGCAGCTGAGCCATCCGATCACGCTTGCTTTCCAGCTCTCGAGACAGTGAGTAAAAATAGCAGTCTGGGTCATCCATGCGTTTATAGTCTATCCAAAACGCTTGTGCCAAAGCCTCCTGGAAACATAATCAATGTTCAAAGAACTCATGAACACTCAGTAAACTCACAGACACTCATACACTTCCTACTGAAATCACGTGGATTTTTATTCAATCCTGGCCCTTACTAAGCAAATCAGCACACAAATTACACAAGCTACATCCAAGTCTATAATTTGTTTGCTACTTTGTGCTGTGGCAACACCCAAAGCACCCAGTCTTTTGCCAGGCGCTAATCATGTACAGAAGTCACAGTCTTTGACACAAGGGTTTACAATCTGAATTGAGGCTAAATTTAAACTACTGATAATAACGTATCATGGAATAGACAGAGGTAATGCTCAGTAAAACAAGACCTTGTTGTAACAACTTTTATTTGTATTTGCCAGGAAACCATTAAGATTGTCAGTTTTATGCAAGTAGTTTGTAGGTGAAAGAAGAAAGAATCTGCAGGGTTGATTTTTTTTCTAAATGTCTGGTGACATTTATTATTTTGATTGTTGTCTTATTACAGTAAGGCCACCAGCTTTCCTACACCAGAAAACAACCTCCTCTGCCCCATCTATACCTACCTGTAATGGAGTTGCGCAAGTATACAGTGTATTTTGGTGAACAACTTGCAAATGCTTAATCAGGTGTTCAGGCCCAATGGACCAACCAAGCTAAGGGAGGAAAGCATGCATAATAAAATTAACAAATAATGAAAATTAGCCAATGTCTCAAATTTTTTCTACTTTAAGAATTTTTAATTAATCCATTTTGATAAGATAAAGAGTTAAGAAAAGAGCTGGTATACACAAAGTCTTGTGAATGATGCCTCTAAAAACTGTAGATTTGGCACAACAGTTGCAGTTTCTCTTATCCCTATCTCTCACAGGGTACTCAGCAAACTTTTAACTCTTCATATAACAAGGGTTAGAAATCAAACTGAGCATTTATTAGGAATGAATGTTATTTCTAATTGTTTTAGAATCTTTCTATCTCTTAAGGCAGTTTGAGTGTAAAACAAAAGCTCGCTATTGAATCATATATGCCATGGTTCAGTTTGAACACAGGTGATGAAGAAGAATTTAGCCGCCAAATATGTATTTTTTATTTACTTTCTGATATGTATTTAAAAGTCAAGCAAAATATTTTACAGAAATATAACCCATTCCAAAACATACCATTATGACAATCTGAAAATATTATCACAAAACTGGGAAGTTAAAATATCATAATATCCAAGAATCCAAGAATCTTGACTGGATTTGAACAAATCATACTGTAGTGGGTTTTTTAGTACTTTTCTCCTCACAAGAGCTTATCAGTTGAGAGACAAGAAGATAATTAAAACATGGGTGTTAAAGATAAGTAATTGCTCCAGCTGAATGGTATTGTCACATTTTGGAGACATGGAGATTCACCAGAAGCTTCCAAAACACAGGTAATAAAACAGAGGCTTTTTAGTGTAATAAATGCATTCTGTTATTTATATAACTGAAGTCTTTTATATTGAGTCTTCTTACCTTCCAGCCAGTTACACTGTATGTTTTCCCAGCACTTCCTATAGTTACTGTTCTTTCCCACATACCTGGCAACGTAGCTGTATGTAAAATAAAATTACTTTGGTACAGGTGCCTTCACATATTCCATGTAGTTTGAAGAACTGTACTGCCCCTAGCTCAGAGCTGTAAGTTCATATATCATTGCAGCATCTTAAGCAAGCAATGAGAATATTCTAAAATTACAGCAATTGTGACAAATGAAAAAGGATATGTGGGCCAGTGCTTTTTAGCATGAAAAGGAGGTAAGGATCAATGAAAGTAGAAAGAAGAGGCAGAAAGTAAAAGGCACAGTTTTAAAACTACATGTTAGTTATCCTCAGCAAAAATGCACAATTATCCATAAGAAAGAGATGATCTAAGAAGGTGATCTAAGATTCACATCAGGACAGCATTATTTCTGATGCCTGACAACAGCATTATACACAACATTAACTCAGGCACTGCCATCCACTTTAATGGAATCATCCAGTTCAGTGTCACTGGCTGTCTTAGACATCAGAAAAAGAAAATAATTACTAAGACTCCTAACCCATTACCAAACAGCAGAACATCAGAAAACTAGCAGAGTGAGTAAATAAATTATGCTGTGTTATATAATTTGAGCAGGCCTGGAACTGGCAATAGTAGCTAGCTAAAAATGTCTGCAAGGACTAAGGGATGGAGTCCCGTGTCTGTCTCTGCAGCTGTATTTGATAGGAGACCAAAATTCCTTGTTTCCTTTCCAAGGACATGACAGAGGAAAGGTCTCTCCCTGTAGTTTGCAATTTTTTTTCTGTATACTGCTTCCAGGGAGCTCTATTTGGGCTCTAATTTAATTTTCAACAGAAACAGATAAATCCAGGCACACATAAGTCTGAGATGGAAAGTTAGACAAGGATGCAATTGCAGTGGTCACCAACATCCATCTTCGCCCCATTTGTATACTAGAGCCGCTACCAATGAACCTGTCAATGGTTAAATCCCCTCTCTAGGGAGACCAACAAACAAAGATTTTCCAAATTAAACCACTGAATTTCACATGGAAGTTTTTGCAGCAATTATCTGCATTAGGCATGGTATAAGTCTTTGCAGTTACTTGAAAACATGTTTTGTAACTTTTTGAGCAAACTTGCCAAGAAGAGAAACCAAACAGCATGAAAGAAACTGACATTCCTATTAGCCCACCCATATTCACTCAACTGCTCTGTGACCTTGAAGACAAAAAGGCAATTTGAACAGCTAGACCGAGAGTATAGATCACTTCCTAAAGGCACCCAAACTAGCTCTCACGGACTGCAAAAAGAATTGGCTTTCAAAACTAATGGCCTCTAGCAAGACCGACCGTTTTGCCACATAGGTGACCAGCCTTGGAGACAGAATGTAACAGCATTTCAAACAGCAGCAGCACAAGGGCACAGGGGAAGAAGCTTTTACAAGTTTTAAATAGAGAGGGAAATTTCTCTATGGCGTATGGTAACCATATAGGACATCATATGACACTATAACCAAGTCTGACTACAATTTAAAAACTAATGAAACGCAAACTAACACACATAATAAGCCTGTTACCTGGGATGGCACTCAGCTTGTTCAGAGCCTGTTCAGAATCCTCAGTTATGGGATGCAATTTCTAAATCTGTCAGTGCAACCCTAATCATTATTCAGTCAGATGATGAGAAACATGATGAATGCTCTATGCTACAGAAAACTGCTTCAGTGACAACACAAAGACTGTTTAATTTTATGATCTCTGGCTAGCAACCCCTGTTAAATTATATTAAGGAACCACCATCAGACCCCATAAACTGATGTAACATCCATTTTGTATCTCCCACAAAAAAGTGTCACTGCATTGGATGGTATATGTAGAGGTTAATATGAAAACACAGGAGTTTATAAACAGTAAAATAACACACTCATTTTTTATTGTATTATTTTTTGTAGACTTAAATAAGAAATCTAAGCAGCTCAGGTTAAAAAAGAGCAGACCTTATTTCTTTTACGGAAATAATGTTATTGTTTACAGTGTTACTCTGGAAGTTTTATAGTACTTTTAACACTAAAGTTAAAGATGATATCATGAGATCTGTTAGAGAATGTGTACCTAAACCTAGCTGATTAACTTCCCAGGCTTTAACTTGCATGTTCATTACACAGTATTTTTACATTTCACGCAAATCCACAGAACACCCTTTGTTCAACTGGAAATGTTTTGGTGTGAAGCATTAAATGACAATATTGATGCCAACGACAGTGGAGTTACTGTTTCTTAAGAATTTGCCACCTGTCCACTACGACAAAGTGTGACTGACAACATTGGTGTTTGGACCTGCTGCTGTTGCAAAGGAAAATGGATTACCTTACACTACCCACAGAGATTTTGGTTCTGAGGATGGTTATTTGCATGAAATACCTGCTAAGGCCATGAAGAATTAATTTAACTGATTTTACTTTGCAATTGGGACACATGATCAGTTACTGTGTTAACTTGTTAGGATGCAGTGACTCAGATTACTATCACATGAATGTACCCAAAATGTTCCCCTTCTTCCATGTCTGAAGGTTTTCAAGAAGGTATCACTTTTAAGGCAACCACAACAGCCATGGAATTAGGTCACTCTCAAAACAGACTCGTAGCCTGTGCATGGCCAATACAATCAATGTACTGCAGCTGGATGGTCAGCAACTGTGCAGCTGAGCTAATAAGTATTGCACGGTCATTTAGATGTAATTCCCTTTTTTATTTATAAGAGTCAGTTTTTACAATTATTTAGCCCCTGCTAATTGAAAGTTTCTTTCATTGCGACTCCACAAATATGTAATCGAAACATAGAAACAAAGTTATTCAGCATTCAACCAGTGGTAAAGCCAGGAAAAAAGATAAGCTAATTCATCTTTATGTGTCTTGATTTCACTGCTGATTCTCAGCTTGGTGCCTCTACTGCACACAACTGAAATGTGTCTCCATTACAATAGCTACATCATAACAGACAGTTCCTGCAAGGTGCTGCCATCAGAAACAAAACATCTGTATATATAAGAAGAAGTTTTGGCTGTTAACCAGCTCAAATACATCAGCAGAGCCTAACCAAGACCACTGTACTAGAAACTTTTATATACATCCTTAGCTGAAGCATTACAGAAATGGGGAAGGAGTTCAGTAACCTGCACTAGATTAAACTGTTCTGAGACATGGGAGTGATTCCACTAGCTTCAGTGAAACTGGGATCAAGAAGGAAAACAAGAGGGACAGGACATTAAATCGTATTTGTTTTTCTGGTTTGGTCTTGCAATGGTGCTTTACCCCTGTAGCAATACTGCCCGAAAACTTTAACATGTTTTCACACTGCACTTGCAGCAACTTACTTCACTGAATCCGATCTCCATTATTTAACATTGCACTTTGTAGGGACAGTACTCATGGTGCTTTACCCCTGTAGCAATACTGCCCGAAAACTTTAACATGTTTTCACACTGCACTTGCAGCAACTTACTTCACTGAATCCGATCTCCATTATTTAACATTGCACTTTGTAGGGACAGTACTCATGGTGCTTTACCCCTGTAGCAATACTGCCCGAAAACTTTAACATGTTTTCACACTGCACTTGCAGCAACTTACTTCACTGAATCCGATCTCCATTATTTAACATTGCACTTTGTAGGGACAGTACTCATGCACTCTCTCCACACTGACCTTTTTTTCTTTTTTATTTGTGTAGTTAGTGGAGCAAAATTATTGTGTTCCTCATTATCCATTTCCCTCACTGATTATCTTTACAATGCTTTGAGAAGGAAGTTCTAATTCCTGTTCCTTCTGTTATTTCTTTAGCAAAGCACAGCCCAATACACTTACAGAAAGAGCAGCTATACTTGTCATGGCCCACAAAGCAACAGAATAAGGATGGGATATTCATATGATAATAACTGACTTATGAGCATCGGTCCCACTGGGTTTTATGCATATCTGCTCCAAAGTCACTTAGGAGTTTTGGAAATTCTATTTGGAAATTATTCTTTAAAATACTTTTCAGAAAAGGGAGAGGCTCTCCTTAGACTCTAAGCATTGTAAAATAGCCAAAGCTTGAAGTCTGAGCTCCTTCCAGCATGCATTATCTCTGAGAGGCAAGTTAACAGCATCATTCCACAAGCACTTCTAAGATACCACAAAAAATCAGTACCTATTTTAATGTGTTTATTCCCTTTATACACCAGCCATTCATACACCTCATCGCTGATGCACAGGGTATCATGTTTAATACACAGATCAGCTATTACTTGGAGCTCTTCTCGGGTAAACACCTAGGATGCAAAAAGTAAGGAACAATAGATTAATTGTAGTATTTAAGGCACTCTCTGAAGTTAAAGTAGTGTTAAAGCAGGACTCTTACCTTGCCCGTAGGGTTGTGTGGGGTATTCAGAATAATTGCTTTTGTTTTGGAGTTAAATTTATTTGCAAGTTCAGCAGGATCTAAGACCCAATCAGCACTATATACAGTGTTTCCACTACTTTTCTAAAAAAAACCAAACAAACAATAAATGTATACATTACTTGAATACAACAGCCTAAAGAGAGATGCCAAACTTATTACCCTCAGACACTTTCATAACCATACTTGACAACCTATCCCCTCTGTTCTGCTCTCCTGGGAGAAGGCAATTCTAGGAACAGGCAGGGAGGCTTAAGAGCAAAGTAAATCATTATGACAGTGGCTGTCCTCTCCTAGTCACTGTCTGTCTTAAAGCCTCTGCAGGAACTGGTTTCCAGGATCTTGTTGCACACGTGCTGATTACTATAGTGAGTAATGCAGAAAGCCCAGTCACATGGGAGGAGCGTTTACAGCCCTGCCAAATACAGAGCAGGTGTGTGCTTGACAGGGAAGGCTGATCACCACTGAAGAGATTCATGGTCTTTTCCTCCTCTTTGAACACATGAAAATGGCCAAAGAGTTAAAAATATGCACCACTGAGGCTCTAGAGTTATACACTACATAAGTGTTCCTGTGGTATTACACATGCATAACAGAAGTTTGGGCTAGTTGGTAGGGAGAACATGGAGCATGGCCACACTAACATTCTGACACCTACATGACTGAGAGAGAGCCAGACCAAAAACAAGGGTGTGAAACAGAATACTTGAGGAACTCTGTAATTCAAAACATCCGTAGAAGGAGGGCATCCAGAGGAACAGTCTCACCTACTCCCATGGCAGCCCTGGAGGTTTGGTCACTCTATGTTGTTCTGATTTCAAGCAGTTCATGCAACAATCCTGCCTAAAGAGCCCCTTGGCCTTTTCCATGCAAAGCTGCCAGTTCCATAAGGCAATGGTAACTGGATCAACACACTGCATCCAGAGCAACCCTTGTAAGCTGCCAGCATAATGCCAGCAGTACCAATTTGACAATTAACCCCTAGCAAAAGTAGTCCTTTTTAACAATAAAGGAAAAAGTAATTCTTGTATGTATAGCAAATATGTCCACAGTATGATCGGCCAAGCAGATTTTGGAAAAGAAATCTGCTTTGGATTATCATTGTTTCAGACTTACACTGCAGCAACCTATCTCATTTTTATATAACTGGATGTTACAAAATACTATACAGAAAAGAATCACATAGAAGGTGTTCATTAAACTATACTGAATACAGATGAGAAAGTTCATATGACAAACAGTTTTTAAAAAGCTACTCACACATCTCAGTGGGATAAAAACCGGCTTTGCACCTGCCATCTTTACCATTGGCTCATAACAGTCATAAAATGGCTCTATTATTATTACCTGAAATGACAATAATCAGTATCAAAAACAGAGAATTTACCATGCATGACACCATCATATTTCCAAATTTACTTTGGTAGTGTAACTTGATAATGTTTCTGATGCTCCAGATAAAACGATATAACATTGCACAATATTCCTCCTTTTAGAGCATCACACAACAGTGCCCTCAGGCTAAGTATGATATGCACTACTCACTTTTGAAAACACACAGGCTGTTCATCTATGGGTACGCATTACAACTATTAAGTTATAATATTAGGAATGTTTGAGTCCTATACACAGATCTGAAGGTGCGAGGCAAAGACGGGAGACAGCAACAGCAAAATGTTGAACCACTGCACAGCTGCCTTAATTCTGTCCATGAAATTCCAGGATTTCAAAGTATCTAGGAATCTCAGAAGAACAGCTTACATCCTCAGATGTTATCAGAAGAAAATTTTCAGGTAGAAAAAGAAGACAAATTCAAGAAAAACTGCATAGAGGCTAGAAAACAAAACAAACAAAAAAAACCCACCAAAAGCAAAGGCTAATAGAACTATTCCAAACAAAAGAGAAGTGACTATCAGAGCAACACAAAAGGAAGATACAGATACAGATAAGAATACAATATACAACCAAAACAAGCAAAACACTGAAAACAAAATGCATGACAACACAAAAAGGTTTTGTCCACTATGGATAAAAATATTCCCATAAAAATTACTTCTAATATCATTGTAAAAAAGACAGGCATTAGTAATGCCTGAAGAAGGGATGAGTCATCACAGCCAGTACAGTAAACTAACAATGCTTTCTTTGAAGGATTTTTCTGCTACCTATGCTGCTACCATGCAATGGTCCAAAACAGAACACGACATACAACAGTTATTCAAACGTCAATAATTATTTGCACCACCCTTGGTCATCTGTTGCAGACAGCAGCCCACACGCTTTCTCAAGTAAGGAATCAGTGTGTATTGTGTCACCTAACAGTAACACTGATAAATAAACTACTACAGTTACCATAAGTATGTTACAAAGGTGTCTGTAAGGTGGTGAATGATAGGAAGACATCCAAAGGATAGTCTCCTAATCACAGCTTCTGAAACCATAAGTCAGATGTACAACTGTAACAAATCAAACTAATGGAGATAGAAAGAAGACCCAACATTAACTTATATTTAAAAGTGGACAAATAAGAAAACAGGAGAATTCTCATTTCCACAAGAATGTGTGAATATTTCGAGTAAAAACTTACTTCATCTCCCTCTTCAATTAACGCTTGTATTGTACTAAAGAGAGATCCATAAGCTCCCACAGTCACCAGAATATCTGTGAGAGGATCAATCTTTCTTCCACAAACTCTCTCGTACACTTGAGACAAGACTTTCACCAGCGATGGATGTCCCTGTTCAAAGCAAACAGAGGTAACTGAGTGGTGTGTTCCTGACAATGTACAAAGCTTGTGTTTGGGCTTTTTTCCACATATATCAAAACATTCTATTTTGAAATAGAAAACTATGACATGAGCCCTCAGTGTTAACAGGTAGATTGGTTTAAGCTTTTTGCACATCAGGCAAGAAGAGTGGTTTCAATTTATTTGCATCTACTAGGAAGTTCCTTCTGTATCTGGTGCTTTTTAATTTCTATCTTATTATCACATTTCAGAGTAGTTATACCAGAGCTAGGACAAGAGACAGGAGGAATGAAGGGAATACCCTGACACCAATTCTCTTTCTCCACCTTTTAAGTCTCTTTCAGCTCCTTCTGTTTCCTTCCTTATCTTTCAACTAAAACATATTTGGTGCAAGGGAAATCTTCTTATTCTGTTTATATACTGCTGATAAACAGCACTTGTGATCAGAAACATGATTCATATAGCCACATTCCAAATCTCAGAGCACCATTCACCATTTGTGTCTCCTCCAGGGACATGGCAGTTAACATACTCTTCTCAAAATGTGCAAAGAACAATAAAATAAACATGCAACAAAGATCATATACAACATGGAAATAAGAAGGCACAATTCTGTTTACTCAGGAGAGCTTCAGGATTCCTGCTGTATAAATCTTTTTTCTTTTGGGATACTTGGTATAAATAGAAAACATTTTCCTTGAGGAAATGCAACTATGTAACAAAAATCCTCTAAAATATTGAACACGACACCTCTATAGACAAGGCATTAAATCATGAACCCTTCTGTAAACAAAAACATTACCATAAATTAAGGCTTACAAGTCACGGCTGATTCAAGTGACAGCCATCTCTTGCCACGAGCGTGTCATGGCAAGACAGGAATGCTGCATCACCCAAGTGTCATTAGGCCAGTCTGTGGGCCTCAGCCCTGCAGTCAGTGAGAGCTCCGAGAGCCGCTGAGACAATGGCTCAGATGTCAGATGGATGGGCATCATTCATTCTCATCCCTCTCGCCTCTACTACGACAAACTCATGCTCAAAAACCTTAGAAGTGCAGAAGTGTGCAGAAGAAGTACAAAGGCTGAAGATAGGCATATTGGTAAAAATTTATCTTTAAATACTGTCTACAGTATATCTGCCAACATTCATAATTTTTATGGGAATTATCAAACCATTTGGATATAAAGAACAAAGTGGCATAAGTACATATTGAATAAATGCATGCATTAGGAAAATTCTATTTCTGTTTGATTTGCAAATAGTTTTAGAGGATCAGTCTGTGAATATTTGTCAGAAGGTAAACTTGACCCCAGTTCAGCTGAGATAGTTAATTCTCTTCTTTGTAGCTGATAAAGTGTGCAGCAAAAAGTACAGCAGCTGGACAAGACTACAGCCCATACTCTCTGTAACCTTTTCCCCTGTGCCAAGGCTCCTCCAAAACCCTGTCTGCCTGGTGAACAAAGACTTTTCACATACATTATTGTGGGTGATGAACCTACTAATGCTTAGCCCACAAGTTCACTAAATTCCAGACGTGTTCTGTGTATCTGACATAAAAGAATTGCATTATACCTCCAAGCCTATATAATTTTTTTATTATGTGTGTGTATGCATATATATATATATATGTGTGTATCTTGTTCTTGCAGATACTCTTTGCACATAGCTAATGGTGATTAAACAAAGTGGCCCGAAGAGGGGTAGAATGAGACTACAGTTACTGGGCATTTTTTTTCCCTTCTGTTCTTTCCAGGGCCCTGAGTGCCCTAATAAAACTTAGTGGCCCTGACCAGTCTCTCTTTGGGCCTCTACCCAGAGGTGTGCCCTTGGTCCAGGGGCTCCATTTAAATGCTATGCACTAGGGTTACTGCTTTGCAATTCAGTTACAGCCATATTGTACCTGTCCATATACCCTGTTGAACTTGGCCCCTATTGATTTTGTGGCTTGACCTCAGACCTGCTGTGTCACCCTGCACCTGCCCAGTGATCACTGGGTTATGTCTATCCATGGTTAGCATTGCTGGGCCTGACCTGTGGATTGACTTCTTGGCTTGGTCTCAGGTCCATCTCACCACGACAAGCTTGTCTGGTGATCTGGGCTGGCCTCAGCCACCATCTCTGGGCCTGCCTTGCTCAGATACTGTGGGACCAGGCCGTGCCTGGGGAGACCTCCACCCTGCTCACTGTGACAGCTCGTCCTTCAGGGAACTGCTGACCACTGTTGCTCCCTGTCAGTTCTAATGCATGCAGATTCTCAGAGAATAGGCAAAAAGTTATGTTGCAATATAGACAGGGATGCCATGTCTACCAACACAATTTCTGGCCTACCACGCTGTACAATACTTCTCTATCACAGTTGCATAACATGGTCATCTAGAAAAATATTAGATAGACTTCTCAGGCTCTTGTAGCAATCCTGACACACAATTCCCAATTGGGCAATGTAGTTTATCTTTACCAAAATTTAAAAAATAAACAGACCAAATAAGGAAGTGGTCACAGTAAAACAGTCCACTGGAATATCCTGCCTTGGACAATGATAAATGCCACACACTCATACTTAGCTCAAGACATAAACTCTACAAGCCAACTTACAGAATGGGTAGTGACTATCTTCCATGGGCAAAAACTTACTGTTTTCATGGCTTCCTAGTCTCCACTGAAATCTACTAAATGCTGCAGGTGAATCTTTTCTTCATCACAGAGGCTCTGTCTCAAGTGGTATTTTCTCATTCTACCATTATACTGTCTGGTTCGTGTTTATGCTGACCAAAATCAGAGGTAAATGTATAATCTACACTCTTTAAACTGTGAATTCACTCTTCAGAGACAGTCTATCCCAGATGTGCTCTACCATTTTGCTCTAGCTGAAGGATCTGCCTTGAGGAAGCCTACATAGAGAAATTTCATTAGTAAGAGAAAAGGCTACCAGATCAATCTAATTTGAGACATAACAGTATGATCTACAGATAAAACAAATTAAAGTCCATTTCTTTCCCCTGTGCCATATTTTTCACTGAACTTGAATCCTTAAGTCCCACAATACTTACAAAGCCTCGTGTGTACTGGTTGAGTCTGTCAACTGCTGCTGCCTTTGCCAGCTCTTCTTTAACATAGCTGGGAGGGGATATATCAGGAAGACCTTGACCAAGATTAACAATAGAGGGATCTGCTGCCACTTTTGTAAATTCAACCCTAAAGCGAAAAACATTTTAAAGTTAACATACCAGATAAAATTATCTTTTCATTCATTAGGATTAAAAGGCAAAAAAAAAGTATTTCCCTTTGACAAATTCATAGCAGTGGAAACAGGTTTTAGCAGAGTGTTCACATGGGGAGCTGAGGGCTGGGACAATGGTAAGTAACCACAGGAGTCAGGGGGCACCCAAGAAAACATTTCACTTTCTGCATCCACAGAATACTTTTTCTGCCAGCAGAACTGTGCTCAGGTGTGCACATGTACAAACACAATTACTCTGCATATAGGCAAAAATGGAACACCAGGCACATTAAATGACTTAAAGGCTAAATTCTGTCAAGTGAAGCTGTCATTTAAACTGCCCAGACAGTGCTATAATTTTTTTTTAATTGAGAGTGCTATAGTTTTTTTGTTTGCTTGTTTGTTTTTCAAATTTTAGGCAACAGACTGTTTCAGGCTGCTCATTAACCGTTCCTAGTAGCCTTCCAGATATGAACATTATGATTCTTGAACAATTTTTCCTTCCTCCCTTCACAAGTCAGCTTTATATTTCACTCTTTTCCTCCCTACCAAAATGTTAAAAATATTTAAAAAAAAAAAAAACTACAAAACTAAACTAGCATCACAGTTCTGTCAAAAATGAATACAAATTGCTAAAAATTAGCTTGAGGCTGAATGATCAAACCATCTTGTGTGTATGTACGCACATATATACATACAACTAATATAAGCCCATAATAGTGTTTTCACCACCCAAGAAAATTCCATATTTATTAGTGATGGCAATATTGTTTAAGACCAATTTAATACCTAGAAATACGAGTATTAAAAATAATGAACTAAATTATAAAGACAAGTATAATGGCTTTAAAAATCAATCTGACTTATTTGGTAAACACAGATCAAATGTAATGGAAATATATTACTCAATAGAAATACTCAAGAGAATTAACATTTAAATTTGAAAGTCAGATGAACTACCATGCCCAAGAGTTATATTTCTCTTATGTGGTTTAGTAGATGAAGAGAAGTCTAAGCCTAATATTTAAAGCTCAAAACTAACAACTAACACCTTTAACTGAATTTCATTCACTGCTTCAAAAGAGGCACCCTATATACTCCAACAGAGACAGCAACTGCTATGTACCTTATTATTGGCAGTAATTATCAATTTGGAAAGAAAACATATCAGCCAAAGACATTTTCTGAAATTTGCAGATATTTTGCTTTTACTTACCACACGTTGCTGTCAAGGCCTTCAATTCGTCTTGTGTTTTTGTGTCTGAAGGCCATTGTCTGCAAGATCAAAATATACAGACAGAAGGGTTTTGTTAAGAAAGATGAAGTAGGATACTGTTAGATTCTGCATGACAAACCCTCCTTCATGCTTTCTCAAATGTACCACTGCCGGATAAATTCAGCAGTTACACAAAATTATAGACATGTTCTTTCATTAAAGCTTCCATAACAGCTTGAGTTCAGACTAACAAGAAAATACACAAAGATGTCCTAAATTCTCATTCACCATTATCTAAAGCCACTAAACTTTCAGCAAGGCTGGAGGAAGGGCATAATTTAGCTCAACAACTTTAAAAGATGACCTAAAAAGAAAAAAAAACAGCATACATACTTTCTTTTTCTTTTCTACGATATTGTAACAACTTAAAGACTGAGCTATTTCTAGCCCAATTTCTGCTCAATACAGTTTGGAAAGCAAGTATTTGCAATGTAATTTTATTTGTTAAATTGATGGGCAAGAGGAAAGTAGCAAAGACATTTCCTACTTTCATTCCAATTTTTAAAACTGAAGTATCTACTTACAGCACAACAAAACCACATCAGAATATGTTTTTCCTGCATATTCAGACCTTAAAATAAGGTATTGGAAAATTCCAGTAGAATAGACTTTCAACGAGTACTCTATATAGAGGCAGAGAAAAAAACTACTGATAGTTGTGTTACTTTTAAGCTAAAAAGAAAAAAGAAAGGAAAAAGAAAATCAGATTTATTCCTATGTGCAAACAAAAAAAAGTGCAAGTTCATATCTATCTTTGTAAACCATCTCGATACCAGAAAAAAATTACACAAGAACTACATAGTCCCTCAGTACTCCAGACACTCTTGTTTCTTTGCATCAAACAACTGAGTTTTAGTGACTTTTACCAACGCCAGCTATTGTTATTATCTGAAAGATTCAAAAACCATATTCTAGCCACCATACTCTGCGAAGAAAATGTCTGCATTACCATTACACTCCACATTTGGCTGCACTTTAAAAATGCAAATAACACAAGTACTACTTAGACTGAGCCACATACATCTCTTTTTACATGCCGATTTACATGATGCAAAATTAGCGCATCTAAAATATTGCATGAAATAGTTTTCTCTATGAAGCTGAAGGAATACTTACTGCAGAGGCTGAATGTTTGATGGATCTGGAAAGCAAATCTGTTCGTAGCTGGCATGTTCTAATGCCACGGCAACAGAAGCTTCGTGAAGCAAAAAACATCTCTGCATAATAAATAAATGACCTGAAAAACTTTACAGGTTCTAGAAATGAGTTTCTACACATCAGTAAGCAACTTTAAAAGATAAGATTCCCCTTCTCTTCCCTCCAGTGATTTTGTTTCAGTTAAGTAAACTCTAGTAAATTATTACCTTATCACAGTTGTAACCATAAAGGATGAAACTTTCTAACTGACAGGGCTGCAAAATGTTTCTGAATGTCATCTCAAAGGAAGGTTTCCTTTATTTGACAGCACTGACCTTCTTCTCTTTGAATAATAATTAAGACTAAATGCAATTCAAGCTTCAAAGGCTCTGTTAGAATTGTCATGAAAATGTGTTTGTGTAAGAAAAATTGCTATTACAATTGCCAGTACAGACAGAATAGAAAAAGAGCCCAATTTTTAGAAAGTTACACATCTTTAAAACTGGGCTCCATTTCCCAGTGTTTCAAACCTGATATGCTGAAACCAGGACCAGCCATGCTAGAGAGGCAGGCCTACACACTTTATGTAACTATACTGAGTTTGGCCACAGTGACTTGGCAAACATCAAATATCTTCCACAGCAGAAAAAAGAGAGCTAGAAAAGGCATTCTCTGTGCAGTAACAGATCATTCAAGGACTGAAGAAAATGTGTACTGTTAATAACTATAAAAAAGAAGCAAGAGCTGGCACTTCAAGCAACTACTTCCAGAATGTATTTTTAAATATATATATTGGTTGATATTGTCAAAATGACTGGAATGTGTTAGAGAGAAATATGTAACCCACAGACCTATGTCAGAAACACAGTAGCCATAGCAGTATAATTATTAACTTTATTTTCCATAGTTTACTCATTAAAGAATAACTCCTGCTGCTCCCAGACTTTCCTACCTGAAAAGTGGAAGAGAACAAAAAAGAAAGAAAAAACTATACTATTTGTATTAGAAGCCAAGGAATGCCAGTGTCTCTTAGAACAATACCATGCAAGCAGAAGTAGAAAAGGTAATTCAATATCAAAGTAAAATATGTTTTCATTAGGAAGAATGCTTTTAGTCCATCAAGAAAGTGTTCTTTACACTTACAAACTAACAGAAAAGCCCAATCAATGTTTCCTTTCAAGGATGCCTCATCAAATGAGATAAGTGTTAAAGGTATGCTGATTTTGTCTTTCTCTTATTCCAGTGCTACAAACTCAGTCTCAATTCTGAAATTAGGGTCTTTCTCACACAGTACTGAGTTGCAGCTAACTCACCCAGACCTTCAAAAACACCCATGTCATCCCATTGCATTTAGCAATCTGCAAGTAAACAACTGAAGTTCCTTTACAAGAAGGAACTCTGCTGGCCTGAGGGCTAGCAAAAATAAACAGCAACTAAATCTTTGACACTAGTCTGCAGATACTCCGAAAGACACAAAAGAAATAAATCTGTTTTAAAAAGACCTGTAAATTCATTTTAAGTTACTTCTAATAACACCACTTAGCATATTTTCCACATTTGTTAATAACTACGTGAAATCAGAAAGACTGCGAAGGTCTCCATTTCTCTGGTTGTGTAACAAAAACGACTTGTGTAACACACCGATATTATCTTAAAATGTGGCCACGGTAATGGAGCTATTCCCCAGGGTCAGACCACAGGCAGCATTACTTGTGCAGCACGCTGCAAATGCTTGTGGTAGTTAGTTAGCACCGAGGGACAAACATGCATATATTTGCCTGTTTCATTTTGTATTGAGAAACAGAAAAATTAAATAAAAAACTTGTAAGCCTTACATGCAAAAGTAACTTGCAAGTTTTGTAAGAAATATTATTAACAGTTGTAAGTATTTCGAGCATTAGTGCCGGGATGCACTGAAAGACAGTGTGATATTTGTGAACCATTATTCAGCACAAGGCAATCACGCAAAACCACAACACTGCATGAGCAGCAGCAGACCTGTATCACTGTGATGTGGTCAGTCTCTGCAAGTACCTAAAATACCTGAAGTAAAAAAATATATCCCCCTTTAACACCACAGAAATGTAGGAACTGTGAAAACTTTATGAGGAAACAATACTTTGCTGAACAGCCTCAGTAAGAACAGGCACTAGCATGAAACATTTCTCCCACTGTGTTTCAGTCTTTGTGACAGTTTTCCAGCAAGTGCTAAACACCATTTGTTCAGGCTCAAGAGCACTCAGAGACAACTACTGGACATTAAATGAAAAAGCCTCATATAAAATACTTCCCTCATCTGCAACTCCGAATACTTCCACTGAAGCTACTCTAGGAAGTAAAGGGAAAGGCCTCCTTAATATAACCTGATACTCCCCCAAAGAAAAAAAAAAAAAAGCAAGGCCTACTCTTTTTTCCCAAACGCACACATTCCCACTATAATTGTATATGACATGTTAAAACATATCACAGGCTCAACAGAATTATTTACTGGTCCTTTTAGGATGAGTGCACTCTTAATTGTTACTGCTGTATGTGTTTCACAAAAACCAAGTCTGTATAAGGCACTTTAATCAGATGGTTTGTGATGTCCTAACCTAAGTTTTTTTCACCGAGATGCAAAGTTTCTTCCAGCTCAGGAAAGTTACAGAGTATCAGGCAGCTACAGAAGTAATGCAAACCCCTTTCAACACTCTTCAAACCTGGTAAGGTTCTTCAAACACAGAAAATGCACTGATCTCTCTGGGAAATGAAAGGGTATTCTTTCTTTCTTAGTTTTATTAGTGTTTCTTTTTTCAATCTTGGAGCAAGACATCAGCTTTTCAGCCCACAGTGATATCTATTAAACCCAGAAATTAACAGTAAGGAATACTTTTCATGCCATTCTAATTTTCAGTGCTCTGAAGCATTCATGCTTTAAATCAGCAGTCAGTCCTCCTGGAATTCAGGCTTGCATACCCATAGAGAAAACAGGAAAATTAACACGTTGGGGGAAAAGAATAACAAATGACTACTCCTGCAGCTTTCTGTATTTTTAGGGGAGTGAGAAGCAAGGGAGGCTACCAGAAAGGTCAATGCAGTAAATGATTTTTAGTTGGACTGGGAGGAAGACACATTCTGGTTGCTAACCTGGTTTAAACTCAGGTTTGGTTTGAACTAGACTGGAAGGTACTGTTAGACTTTGATGTGAGAACTATGTGAATATATCTAACAATCATTTAGGTCATGCTGTCCTTTGTAACCATTCCAGCACAGATAGAACCTCTGAGTTGTAGACTCTTCTTCCTTCACAACTCCCCAATCTCCTGGTCATACAGTAAGTATCCGGACCTCAGATGCTGCTGAACCACCAGGGCATTTTATGGAAAGTTACAATTTTGTAATTTATGAGCACTTCTTCATTTTGTAATTAATTGACTTTTCTCCTTTAAAACTAAAGGTCAAATGCTGCTGTTCCTTCATTTTTGAGCTTCTGTCATGCCATGTTTATAAAAATTGTCATAGAGCTTGAATGGCTTTTGGTCAGACTCCCTAAGCTGCTGAATTTCTTCAGGTAACAGCCTCATTTTACTGTGTGGTCTCAGTGACAAACGTTATTAGAAACACTGAAAGCCTGTCAGCCACCACAGTAATGTCATAATGTAAATATAATCCCTGTTATATTTGTGTTGTGCTAAATATTTGTCAGATATGCAAACCTGGAAAATGTTACATCTCAGCCAAATGCTGACAAGCCTTTGAAGGACTTTCTCTTCACACTGTCTAGAGGACGAAAGCTTTAGAGACAGAAAAGGTGCCATCTGACCAGGGGAAGCCTCCCCATAATTTTTTTTCCCTTACCATCTACAAGTAATAAATGAGTTGTGGAGCCGAGGGAACTGCTGCCAAAACCCGTGTGCTCGGGGAAGCTCGGCAAGCACCCCGGACTTAAACCTGACGTATCTAGAGGATTTGTTGTAGTAGTCAACATTTTGTCCTTTCTTTACGAGGAACGGAGAACGCTGCGCGCAGGGAAGTAACTTTCCCCCATGGACTGAGGAGAGGAGGAGGTCGCGGGGGGCCCGTACTGCTCCTCAGCCGCCCTACCGCGCCCTCGGGCTGCCCCCGCCGTGTCCCCGCAGGCCCAGCCGGGCGCTCACACCCTGCGCGGGCCCGGGGCGGCGGCTGCGACACCGCCCGGGCCCGGGCACACCGGGGGGGCACACCGGGGGGGGCACACGGAGGGAGGCACACGGGGGAGCCCACACTGGGGGAGCCCACACGGAGGCCACAGCTCACTCACCGCCCCGACACCGCCTCCGCCGCCCGCCGCGGTCGCTCCCGCCGGGGCGGGGCCGGGGCCGCCCCAGGGGCGGAGAGCCCTTCCCTCCCTCCTTCCCTCCTTCTCTCCCTCCTTCCTTCCCGTCCTGCCGGGCGGCCCCAGCGCCCCCGGCACACGGACAGGGCCGGGGACACGGGCAGGGCTGCGCGGGCGGCCACAGGCACCGCAGCGGCGCCGAAGGGGCCCGAGTGCCTTCCCGTCACCAAGTCATGGGCGTTTGTGTTGTGTTTGTTTTGGTTGGCTGGGTTTCGTTTTTTTTTTTTTGTCATAATTCGAATGGCGATTTTTCTGATCCCTCCTTGCCCGACTGATGCGGAGCCGCACACACACACACAGCACACACAGACACAGACACACACAGACACACAGACACACACACACAGACACACACACACACACACACACCCGTGTAGTAGCACCTCCCGAGCAGCACCGGCTGCCCCAAGGAGGGGATTGTCCCGCTCTGCTCTGCACTGGAGCCGCCCCACCTGGAGTGCTGTGGGCACTGTGGAGCACCACGGTATGAGAGCGATGTTAAGGTATTAGAGAGCATCCAAAGGAGGGCGGCGAGGGTGGTGAAGGGCCTGGAGGGGCAGCCGTGTGAGGGGCAGCTGAGGGCGCCTGGTGTGTCCAGCTGGAGGAGGCCGAGCGGAGAGCTCAGTGCAGTCACAGCTCCCTCCTGCGGGGGCGAGGAGGGGCAGCACTCACCTCTGTCTGTGGGACCGGGGACGGGACCCCAGGGAATGGCCTGAAGGTGAGCTGGGGGACGTTTAGGTTGGACATCAGGAAAAGGTTTTTCACCCAAAGGGTGGCTGGGCACTGGAACAGGCTCCCCAGGGAAGCGGTCAGCGCCTCCCAAGCCTGCCTGAGTTCCAGAAGCGTTTGGACAAGGCTCTCAGGCACACGCTGTGACTCCTGGGGCCCTGCCCAGGGCCGAGAGCTGGGCTCAGTGGCCCTGATGGGCCCCTTCCAACTCAGCATGTTCTATGATTCTGTGATCCTGTGAAACTGGGTTAACGGGTTACCCTCCTTGGGCTGCCTTTCTGGAGGGAATAAAGTGTCAAAATCGTTAACAATCATCTCATACCTAAGCTGACCCCTTATCAGGAAAAGAGTGGTTTGCCAGGTATGTCCTATGGATTTTGTGTGCTAAGGCACACTGTGATTCTGTGGAGCTGAAAGAACCCACCGATCATATTTTACAAGGGCCTCATATGACATTACATGTCAAATGCATTTCTTGTTCAAAAATGTTCAGTAATACAGATAAAGATTTTTGAAAGACCTGTACAAGCCAGTGAGGAAACACTTTCCATTGCAAGTCTTCACTGGATTTTTTTAGTGTGGATACTAGAAAGAGGTTTGATATGTCAACAATAATCACACAGAGGATTAGCAGGCAGAATGCAGATATCAAATGTGATAGATATACTACTTGCATATCATTACTGTATGTATTGTGCTGTGTATATAATCATTGTGTATATTCATAGAAAATGAAAAAGTGTGAGCTGATTGAAGAGAACCAGTTTCACAGAACAGGCTAGAACACCTCTACTTGGATGTAGAAATACTCTGACAAAGCCAGCACAGAACAGCAAAATTAAGAAACGAGTCCCAGAAATTATTTTAGATTTTAAATAAGATGCACAAAGAACCTAACACTTTATTCTTTTTTTATTGTCATGCTTTTTGAGAATTCTCGTGGTCTCAAACACAGTGTTTGTGGTGGCAGAGCATGCACTGGAGGGCAGCAGATCCCAGCCTGTGCTGTATCATGAGGTGCTTCAAAAAGGGGCAAAAAAGAAACTTTAGCCTACTGATGGGTGTTTGCTCCATTGATGCCCATATTTTCCACTGACTATTGTGTACAGAGCAGATGTCACTGGAAAATCCACGCAGTGTTATATTTTCCAGGCTTCTGCACCACCCCACTACTCTATGTCCGTGAGAGAGATAGTTGAAGGAATGGCAAGATACTGCTGGTTCATCCTCAGANGGGGGCACACGGAGGGGGGCACACCGGGGGGGGCACACGGAGGGAGGCACACGGGGGAGCCCACACTGGGGGAGCCCACACGGAGGCCACAGCTCACTCACCGCCCCGACACCGCCTCCGCCGCCCGCCGCGGTCGCTCCCGCCGGGGCGGGGCCGGGGCCGCCCCAGGGGCGGAGAGCCCTTCCCTCCCTCCTTCCCTCCTTCTCTCCCTCCTTCCTTCCCGTCCTGCCGGGCGGCCCCAGCGCCCCCGGCACACGGACAGGGCCGGGGACACGGGCAGGGCTGCGCGGGCGGCCACAGGCACCGCAGCGGCGCCGAAGGGGCCCGAGTGCCTTCCCGTCACCAAGTCATGGGCGTTTGTGTTGTGTTNGGCACCATGTTAGGGGTGTTTGGTTTGTTTTTTTTTTGGTTGGCTGGTTTTCGTTTTTTTTTTTTTGTCATAATTCGAATGGCGATTTTTCTGATCCCTCCTTGCCCGACTGATGCGGAGCCGCACACACACACACAGCACACACAGACACAGACACACACAGACACACAGACACACACACACAGACACACACACACACACACACACACGTGTAGTAGCACCTCCCGAGCAGCACCGGCTGCCCCAAGGAGGGGATTGTCCCGCTCTGCTCTGCACTGGAGCCGCCCCACCTGGAGTGCTGTGGGCACTGTGGAGCACCACGGTATGAGAGCGATGTTAAGGTATTAGAGAGCATCCAAAGGAGGGCGGCGAGGGTGGTGAAGGGCCTGGAGGGGCAGCCGTGTGAGGGGCAGCTGAGGGCGCCTGGTGTGTCCAGCTGGAGGAGGCCGAGCGGAGAGCTCAGTGCAGTCACAGCTCCCTCCTGCGGGGGCGAGGAGGGGCAGCACTCACCTCTGTCTGTGGGACCGGGGACGGGACCCCAGGGAATGGCCTGAAGGTGAGCTGGGGGACGTTTAGGTTGGACATCAGGAAAAGGTTTTTCACCCAAAGGGTGGCTGGGCACTGGAAGAGGCTCCCCAGGGAAGCGGTCAGAGCCTCCCAAGCCTGCCTGAGTTCCAGAAGCGTTTGGACAAGGCTCTCAGGCACACGCTGTGACTCCTGGGGCCCTGCCCAGGGCCGAGAGCTGGGCTCAGTGGCCCTGATGGGCCCCTTCCAACTCAGCATGTTCTATGATTCTGTGATCCTGTGAAACTGGGTTAACGGGTTACCCTCCTTGGGCTGTCTTTCTGGAGGGAATAAAGTGTCAAAATCGTTAACAATCATCTCATACCTAAGCTGACCCCTTATCAGGAAAAGAGTGGTTTGCCAGGTATGTCCTATGGATTTTGTGTGCTAAGGCACACTGTGATTCTGTGGAGCTGAAAGAACCCACCGATCATATTTTACAAGGGCCTCATATGACATTACATGTCAAATGCATTTCTTGTTCAAAAATGTTCAGTAATACAGATAAAGATTTTTGAAAGACCTGTACAAGCCAGTGAGGAAACACTTTCCATTGCAAGTCTTCACTGGATTTTTTTAGTGTGGATACTAGAAAGAGGTTTGATATGTCAACAATAATCACACAGAGGATTAGCAGGCAGAATGCAGATATCAAATGTGATAGATATACTACTTGCATATCATTACTGTATGTATTGTGCTGTGTATATAATCATTGTGTATATTCATAGAAAATGAAAAAGTGTGAGCTGATTGAAGAGAACCAGTTTCACAGAACAGGCTAGAACACCTCTACTTGGATGTAGAAATACTCTGACAAAGCCAGCACAGAACAGCAAAATTAAGAAACGAGTCCCAGAAATTATTTTAGATTTTAAATAAGATGCACAAAGAACCTAACACTTTATTCTTTTTTTATTGTCATGCTTTTTGAGAATTCTCGTGGTCTCAAACACAGTGTTTGTGGTGGCAGAGCATGCACTGGAGGGCAGCAGATCCCAGCCTGTGCTGTATCATGAGGTGCTTCAAAAAGGGGCAAAAAAGAAACTTTAGCCTACTGATGGGTGTTTGCTCCATTGATGCCCATATTTTCCACTGACTATTGTGTACAGAGCAGATGTCACTGGAAAATCCACGCAGTGTTATATTTTCCAGGCTTCTGCACCACCCCACTACTCTATGTCCGTGAGAGAGATAGTTGAAGGAATGGCAAGATACTGCTGGTTCATCCTCAGATGACAAAACAAGCACTCGGAGTTCTAACCCTGTTAAGTGATGCTCAGTGTTTAGCAGATCAGCAGAGACAGTGAAGAATGGAGGGGGTTTAAAATCTTGTCTGCCCATTTTGTAAGTACACAGTAATGCATCCTCAATTTTTGATAAAAGTCTTCCATGACTGGCTTAACTAATTCATTAGAATTAAGAATTAGTGCATTTTTAGGCTAATTTCTTTTCATATAATCCAGCTCCATCTCTTTTGTGAAATAGTAATGGTGGTCAGGAGTTTCTCCACTTCAAAACAGACTAGTGAGGCAGTTCAACTGAAGAGAAGAAAATTACTTGGCAGGACTTGGATGCCCAAGCACACTATTAATGGTCTGTAAAAAATCAGCTGACTTCAGCTCTGTTCTGTCCATTGGAGTTTCTACCCTAGCTGCAGTAGATAAGACTGTAATAAACCTGTGTCTTGGTCAAATCAAAGTAGAGATGAAAAATATAAAATTTAAATCAGCTTTCCCTTGGGATATAGCCAGTACTTTCCAAAGCAGTATTATAAAAGCCACAAAAATAAAACCTTACACATGGCAGTTCCAAAAGACATGTATGTGTTGTAATTCCCTTTTAATATAAATTTAGGGTACTGAGGATTTTTTTTGTCACAAGGAAGAGACATTTAATTACTGAGGGAACATATAAGTCCTTGTCACATACTTGTTTACTAACAAGAAGTGGACAAAAGCCTGTTTTTCTGATCACAAAAGCAACTGGACAGCAGATGAGATAATCTCTTTGCTCACAATTCCTCTGCTTAGTGTCTCTCTCTATTCCTTTTCTCCCTCAACTGCACAGCTAGTCCTGCTTTTCAAGCCAAACCACAGAAAGACATGCTGATGTCTGCAGCAGTTCAGTGTCCAGTCCTGTATACTCATGTGTGCAGTGGGTTAGGCAGGACACCCACACACCTCTTAGGGATANTGCACCACCCCACTACTCTATGTCCGTGAGAGAGATAGTTGAAGGAATGGCAAGATACTGCTGGTTCATCCTCAGATGACAAAACAAGCACTCGGAGTTCTAACCCTGTTAAGTGATGCTCAGTGTTTAGCAGATCAGCAGAGACAGTGAAGAATGGAGGGGGTTTAAAATCTTGTCTGCCCATTTTGTAAGTACACAGTAATGCATCCTCAATTTTTGATAAAAGTCTTCCATGACTGGCTTAACTAATTCATTAGAATTAAGAATTAGTGCATTTTTAGGCTAATTTCTTTTCATATAATCCAGCTCCATCTCTTTTGTGAAATAGTAATGGTGGTCAGGAGTTTCTCCACTTCAAAACAGACTAGTGAGGCAGTTCAACTGAAGAGAAGAAAATTACTTGGCAGGACTTGGATGCCCAAGCACACTATTAATGGTCTGTAAAAAATCACCTGACTTCAGCTCTGTTCTGTCCATCGGAGTTTCTACCCTAGCTGCAGTAGATAAGACTGTAATAAACCTGTGTCTTGGTCAAATCAAAGTAGAGATGAAAAATATAAAATTTAAATCAGCTTTCCCTTGGGATATAGCCAGTACTTTCCAAAGCAGTATTATAAAAGCCACAAAAATAAAACCTTACACATGGCAGTTCCAAAAGACACGTATGTGTTGTAATTCCCTTTTAATATAAATTTAGGGTACTGAGGATTTTTTTTGTCACAAGGAAGAGACATTTAATTACTGAGGGAACATATAAGTCCTTGTCACATACTTGTTTACTAACAAGAAGTGGACAAAAGCCTGTTTTTCTGATCACAAAAGCAACTGGACAGCAGATGAGATAATCTCTTTGCTCACAATTCCTCTGCTTAGTGTCTCTCTCTATTCCTTTTCTCCCTCAACTGCACAGCTAGTCCTGCTTTTCAAGCCAAACCACAGAAAGACATGCTGATGTCTGCAGCAGTTCAGTGTCCAGTCCTGTATACTCATGTGTGCAGTGGGTTAGGCAGGACACCCACACACCTCTTAGGGATAATTTGGACTCTCTCAGTGGGAGGGACCGTCCTTACCTCCAGCCCATATTGCCACGCTCTGCCACTTCACAGTCTGCTGTGTTGTGGCTGTAAGCCCCATCCAAGAAAAAGAGTATGAATTTTGTGTTTTGCAAATCTTTATTGAAGAGATGTTCTCAGAAATCAGTGTGCCATCTTAAACAGAATGTATTACAATACAGATGAAGAAATACAGCCCAAGTATCTTGTAAGCCTAACTTTATTCCTAAAGGCTGAGTCCAGCCAGCATCTGGATAGGGTAAGAGGATGTGGCTATCTGACTGCTCCCACTCTGCATGACTAACACTGGATTGCATAAGGAGAGTCTAAGAAGCTGGAAATACTTCAGTGAGAATTTCCTATATTACTCACAGTATGGAGTATTAAACAAGTGCATACGACTTTTCGGTCATTGGGGGTGAGCTGTATGACTCATGTCTAAATACCTTTTTTTATGATTAAACATTCCAAATATATGCCAAGAAACTCCCCATAACACTCTGTGCTGTAAGCATTTATTTTTATTCTCATTCAAAAATAATGAGTTTTCTTTGCCTGGTAGGCTGCACTGTAACAATTTGCTAATCAGATATTAGCTACTGTATATGCTTGGCACTATTTTAAAAAAGGCATCATAGCCAATTAATGTGATACTGGAGTTCAGATTATACTGGTTTTATTGCCTCTAAAGATTTAATCTTAGCAGGTGCTGAAAGCATTCCAATTTTAAATGATCTCATACATTTTGTATATCTCAAAGAAAATGGAATGTAACTGCATAGTGAAGCAAGTGTTGGATAACTCTAGCATTTCTTAGCAATATCTGTAAACAAATTAATATTAATTTATTTGGATATTGTTTGTACTACCAATGCTGATTTCAAATTGTGTCTATGTATCTTTGACTTTATAAAATGATATATTTTTATGTTGTGAAGGTTTGTGGACAAAATTAGCTTTTTTCCCCCTGTGGAATCAAGCAATTAATAAAGAGGACATGACAATGGAAGTATTTTCTGACAGATTCCAGAGGTACCTTCTTTGTATTTGATTTTGGGTAGAGAAACTGTGGTATAACAGAACTTTTTGTCTTATTTTTCCATGTTGTCTAGAAAACGGAAGGAAGGTTCTGGTTGAGATGTAGCTGAGACATTTCTTATTAGGGGCTCCTCAAATAACCAGAAAGTGATTCTGTGACATTTTTTCTGGCAGGGGCTACAAATAGGTCAGAACTGATGTTTACACTCTCTGGAGGGATATTGGGAACAAATTTTTCAGATAAATCACTGGCCAACCTCAAAATACACATTAGGAAAGAAGACAGAGAATGAGATGGAAAGGTCTAGAATGAATGTGTGCTAAAAGACAAATAACTTGCCTTTGATCTTTTGAAATAACAGTTTCCACAAGGATCTGCGTCTGCAAGGTGCAGAGCAGGTATTGATTTTTTGTAAGGGCAAGTTAAATGGGAAAGAGCTTATACTGGTTGATCCCAAACAGTGTTTCAAAGTGATGCAGAAAGAAACCCTGTAACCAAAAGGGTTTAAACTGATCTGGTTAATTTTGGAAGCACCAAACTGGGGAGCAACATCACACATACACGAGACTCCAGTTTTGAGGGAGCAGCAACTTCTACTAAAAGATTACCTTGAGCCTATAGTGAGCAATAAGGGATAATTTTAAGGGGTGACCCTCTTGGGCTGTCTCAATTGAAAGCAAGGCTGCATGTCTGTGGTCTTACAAGTAAAGCAACAGTAATTACATAAAACAACACAGCAGGTGGTTCCCTACTAGAGGACTTCTGATTTCTAACAAGCATAAAGTTGTCTCCAGACAGATGCAGAATTGACTAGAAATTCAAGACTTTGCAAGAGTGCTGAGCAAATAGAAGCTGGCATTAATGAAATATTTACTAGGTGTAAAATCCTTTCACCTCTGTGCAAGGTGAGTAAAATGTAAAACACAAGTGAAAGAAAGGCCTAGGATAGTTGAGAGAAACCAAGGTCTGTGTAAGAATACACTGAAGTGTATTTTCTGTGTTTTCTGCAGAAAATTACATCATGTAGAATTTCAAGTGCTGGATTCTTAATTGCTTTTTTATTACTTGTAATACTAGAACTGTACAGTGGAGTCAAAGCATTTGTGAACAATAGGAGTGAATGGTATTGGAATCCCAAAGCACTAATTTATTTTTTTATATTATTTATTAGTAGCATTATAGCAGACAAACATCAATTATTAGTAATGCAGTAAAAAGTGTCAAATGTGAGCTGATAATGCCTCTAGGACTACTAGAGTCAAGAAGTGTTTATTTTGTGTTGAAAGCTCTTGGAAGACAAACAGTTGTTCTGCCTACTTAGATTCCACCTTATAAGTTCTGGAAAGTTTCAAGCAGAGATCTTACAATTAGTCAACAAGATGTAAGGATCACCAGGAGGCAGAATGCAACACCATTGAAACAAAGCAGAGAGTAATCCTTATTCTTCAGCATTTAAAAAACAGGCGATGAGTGGAAAACAGCCTCTTAGAAAAGTATTGCTTATGCTTGGTTTTTGTTTTTTATTTCCTTTCCCTATTGCTGTTAGTCAGGATATCTTTTTGATCCTGACATTCTGGTTTCTTTATTCAAGTCTTCTATTTCTTCCCCAAAATTTTTGAAAACATTTTTCTTCATGTGAAGTATATCTCATATGCTATTTTCTAACTAGAACTTCTGTGTGCTTAGCAGAGACTTTGTTCTGAACACTGATAAAGAACCACCTATGGCATAATCACCTGTTTCCTGTCTTCTCATGAAGGTTTGGCTTTCAGCACTCTTACCTGTTCTACCTTTTAACATGGACTACCACCTTGCTCCAATCTTTTGACAGTTTTCCTGTGGAAAAGAAAAACTTTGTCTGCCTTTTCAAAGTAAATTTTGCTGATGGGGAATAGTGGTTTAGGATTGTATCTCTATTTTCTACTCCCTTTCTTCTATCTTCAGCTTATTCATCATCTTCCTGTGTTTTGAAGTCCACCAAAAGCCTTGATTCAGCAGAGTATGTGAACAGAATCTTTGTTTGGCAAAATGCTTAATTATGTTTTTCAATCGTGTTTGTACAAGTGAGTTAGGAGCACGTGTAGTTCTGCACTGGGACCAGTTCCTGTCCTTGTGAAGGGCAAGAATTAAGCACAGCCCTTAGTGCTAGCAGTTTGAAAAGATGGCCAGCTACGAAGTGTAGCACTCAATTAAAATTCACTGAAGCACTATTCTTGGCTTCCATCAGAGTCACAAAAATTGCAGACAGTGTTTCTTTAAAAAAATTGATCTTTTTTCCTGTGGTGCCCTATATGCACACTCTACAAAGAAATGCCTACTGATCTGGGTAAAAGGTGCTTTTGAATATTGTTCTAATTTCATCTGTCATAAAGCTGTAAGGATTTTGGAGTGAATATGAAATGTCAGACCATAAGACTCGCAATTTTAGCAGTATCTATGACTTTGAGATGCTCCTGTCTCGAGCAGAAACTAAATTGATATTTCTGTCCAGTTGATACTGAATTAAACTTTTATGACTAACATATTCATCTGATAAACTAATAAGACCTTTGCTAGTTTCATACTGTCCGACGCACTCTGGGAGGATTAGGGGTCTTGTCGGAGGTGGGGGCAGAGAACGTGTGCAAGTCCCTCCAGCGCAGGCAGAGCTGTGACTGCCCACAGATCCGGCAGAGGGAGGTGTTGTTCTAAAATACCCACCCCTGCAGGAAGTGCCTTTGTTGGTAACTGCAAGCCACATTACTGCACCGGGAAATCAGTGATCTGGAGCGTATGTAACATGTGAGTTATAAACTCTCAGTAGAAGACAAAGAAACGTTAACAAATGCCAAAAAGAGCAATTGAGATAATGATCAGGATGTGCCAGGAACTGAAATTAAATTATACGGAGAACTATGAAGCTTATATGTTTCTTATTCTCTTTAGATTCTCTTAAATGTTAGTATGGAATTTTAGAGGTTTAAGAGTTGTGATCTGCTGGTTCATGCTTCAGCTGACTATGAAGCTGTAGCCTTTCATATCAAAAGATGGGATCTTGAGAAACAGATGGTCAGAAATGCACTTGGTGATCACAAGGCAAGTTGTCATAGGGTACTTTATTGACAGAACTGGCTCAGCTTCAGACACTGCTGCCAGCACGATTGCCATTCAAGATGCTGTTTCTCCTGCAACTCCAAGTACTGTTGGAGGGTTAAAAGACAAGTATAATATCATCTCTCTGAAACTAAAAAGAAATTTCCATAGAAAATAAAGTGAAATTTTTACTATATTGCCCTCTTAAATATACAGCCCTCTGCTATATAACTCTTCCTTTCTTATTACATAAGATTTCTCCAAATTGTACGAGTGAAGGAGTTGAAACATATGCTCTGGACACCCATTAGTCACACTGAGCATAACATTTGAAATCTTTATATATAAATACATATATATATATATATATTCAAAGCTAGGTTTGTAACATCTAAATATTAAGTTAAAAAAGATGTAGCAAGATGTGTGAAAGGAAACTCTTCCTGGATTGCCAAGCTGTTGTTTTCAGTATCTTATAAATGGCTGTCAAAAACAAATAGAAAGGGTGTTAGAGCTTGAAGAACATTTTCCAGATTATGTTGCTTGAAAAAGACTGGAAAAAAATTATCCTAAACTAACTGGCACTAAGCTAACCTTAAAGAAGGACTTGATCTGTTAGGTATACAGTCAGGAGCTGCACTATTAAAACAGCGTTGTTTTTGAATAAGTGGTTAACAAAGTATTTCCTTTGCTGAGATTCCACTGCTCAGAGATTGGTGGGGTGTGGCTGATGGGTTGAGTCCTCCCCTTGTGCTTCCCCAGGAGCTACTCAGTATCTGAGTAAAGAAAAAAAACCCCTAGATAACTGTGTTGCAATCTTTTGCTCAAGTAGTTATGAACCTTATGATCATTAACTTCAGTGTTCTGGCGTAATTCAATACTTTCATTTTTAGCACAAAGGGTTCTTGGTTTTACAATTTAGTTAAACATTAATTTGTCTTCCTAGCATGTTACTGACAAAAAGAACACGTGGCAAGTCCTGGAGACAGACTTTTCATTTTTCAGTTAGTAGGAAGCAAGATTATAGAGTGAGATGTACTTTTATTTATTTTGATCACAGATAGGGGAAATAGTCCCAGCAAAATGGATTAAATAATTCCTCTGGGAACCCCTAACAAAGCAGAAAATTTGTCTCAGTGATGGAAATTGAGATACAGCCAGCTAAGGAGGAGACAGGTCATGAGACAAAGGGGAATTGGTCTCCTGGGAAGAGGCTGGCCTGCTCTCTGCTGTTTACCAAACCTCACCAAAGACTCTTCAAGTGGTGATTGCAGACAATGGCACGATGCTGACATCTTTGTGATGTCAATAGTGACTTCTCTGAGCTTAGATTACTGTCAAAGTACATCACCTTAAGTAGAACCCATCAGCCTAAAATAAATACATTCTCTGCCAGGCTACCACTGTGACTGCAAACTAGGAAAACAAACATCCTTTTTTTTTATCACATGTTTGCATTAGTATTTCTACATGTTTGGAGTAAAAAGTGAGCTTCAATTCTGTTTTGTTTCATTTTTTTTTGGCTCAACTGCAATACTTGTGCTTCCACAAAAGTATGCTATATTTTAATAGCTCTTTTAATTTGAAACTAATACTAGCAGCTATGTCTGTACTGAATACAACTTGAATATTGTTAACTTTTGCAAAATTTAGTGTCTGCACTGTTTAAAATGAAGGTGGTTTTTGTGCAGCTGTGAAAAAAAGTATTTTGGTGTTTTATGGATGAAAAGCAATATTTTGAAAATAGTGCCCTTTTCCACGAAATTGATGACTGGGCAAAGAATAAACATTACTATAGCAGGGCGAGTGTAGGGAGTATAATTATGCAGTATAACTGTAGAGTTTTGACTAGGTCCTTGCAATGGAGTTACTAATAATGACAATACGTCAGGACAATTACTTGAGTAGATTGAGCTGTTCGCACGACTAAGAGGAGGCAGACAGAGCCTATTTGCCCCAGTTCTTTGCAGAAATCTAGATAGGAATCAAAATCTTCCTTCAGGCTTTCATGCCTTTATCCAGCAGGATCGGCCTCTTCCGACATGTGGAGGAGGGAACTGCACTGTCTGCTGGAGAAAGGGGAGGTGAAGTAACAAAGTCAAGTGAACTTGCGGTTGAATTTTTTAGACATCGTGCTTGTTTGTGCACTTTATTATGTTGCTATCAGGCTCTCAGTGGAGCTGAGGGGCCACGGAAGGGTCCCGCCGTACGGAGACGGTGGTGGGCAGGGGTGTCCCGGCCCCAGCCGGGCGGGGTGGGTGTCGCCTGTCCCCCGGCCCCGCTCCCTGGCTCGCACCACCCGAGGCCTCCGGGACGGGGGTGTTAAATCGCCTCCTTTCAAGTGTCACGTTCTCTATTTTTATTTTCTACCTGCTAGCGATGATCGCTCTCCCACTTCCTCCGCCTCCTCCCGCTCTGCGGCGGCGGCTCGAGCTGTTTAAATGCCGGCACCGAGGGGGCGGCTGCTGCCGAGGGGCTTTCGGCGGGGCCGTGCCGGGCCAGGGGTGCCGTGCCGTGCCGTGCCGTGCCGGGCCAGGGGTGCCGGGCCAGGGGTGCCGTTCCGTTCTGTTCCGTGCCGT
>VWZF01005250.1:693148-725162 GCA_013396755.1 Sclerurus mexicanus
CTACAGGTCGCCCGGGGCCGCCTCCCTCCCTCCCTCCCTCCGGCGCGGCCCGGCCGGGCGCAGCGGGCACCCTTGGGCCCGGGCGCGGCGGCGGCACCTGCCCGCGGGAGGGGGCCGGGCCTCCCGCAGGGAGAGCGGGGGAAACGTCGGAGCTGAGGCCTGACAGTTCTGCGTGTCGAACAAGAACCGCCCTTCTTCTTGTCCTCGTCCGCTCCCCTGTCCGGCCGGTGCGTTTCTCACGGCCAGCAGGTCGGTGATGCTGCAGCAGCCCTCCCGTGGTAGGTGGCTTCTCCTTGCGCCCTGGCTGAGTTGAACTGGTGACATCAGGCTTACTTCGGGCCCCTCTGCTCGGTGGTGACACTGAGGCGCCTTCGGGCTTCGGTTCAGAATTTATCTGTGGTGAATGCTGCAGTGGACCAGTTCTGTAGGAGTGACTAAAGGGGACTTCCCTAGAGCTTAATTTTATATTAAGAATGTAATTAATTGTGCTGGTAAGGTAAACTCTGTTCAAATTGGCCCCTAGTGTGGTCATTCAAAACGACACCTTTGAGGTAGTCCTAGAACAAGTTAGGAGCTGCGTGGTCACTTGTGGCTTCAAGTGTTTAAGCTATATGTTCTGCTGACTCCCAGCGTTCCTTGTCTGTTTGCTGAAGGAATAAGGTAATGCATCAGTTATTTCTAATGTCTCTGAATTTTTCCTTACGTATCTTCCTAGCAGAGAGGGCAACAGATCAGGGCTTATTGATCTGCCTTGTTTAACTAAAACTTTCAAGAGGTGGGTGAGGGCAAAGCCCATGACGTTTCAGTAGTGAAATCTTACCGTACTTGTAGAACTTATTAAGTGTTGTCTGTCTGTATCGTGTGTGTTTTCTTTCCTCTGTGTAGCACAGCTGACTGGGTGGGGAATGGGAGAGTTATCCTCAGTAACTTTTCTTCGGTGTCTGTGGTGCAGAGCAGGGCAAAGGACATGAAATGAAAGCGGAAAGGAGAATGACATAGTAGAGAACCAGTAGTTAGTATATGGTTCAGAGGGGTTTTTTTTAAGGGTTTTCCCCAAGGTTGAAAGCATTCTGTTGTAGCTAGATAACAAAATGTTTACCACAGCGTTTTGTATTAGCATATGTTGTTATGTTCTACTGAATTTTACATTAGCATAACGTAACTGACTTTCAGCTTCAGTAGGATTCGTGTAACAGTTAGAAATTTGCAGTATTAACACGCTTGTTCCCTTATGCTTTTGAGAGAAGGGAGTTGCTGCTCAGACTTGTATTTTAACCTTTCTCGGGGGGGGGNNCCTTTTGTTTATAGCAAGTTACCAATTTAGCTCTTCTTTGAAGTTAATGAAAGCATATTGAACAATTTTTAGAGAGGCACCAACAATGCTAAAAAACCATCCATTTCAGCATTGTAAAATGAACTTTGTAGAGCAGCATGTAACTGTCAAATAAGTGTTTTTCTAAGGGATTTCTGAAGGCTGGTGGAGGGGGAAGTCTTCTGTTCCTTTAGCTGCTGCTGTGCCTGCTCTGCCGGATTTGCTACAGGTAGCAAAAGAGACTGTGGTACTAGTAATGCTGCTTCAGCTTACAATACCTACTGCTAAAGCCATAAAGCTGTACTCAGCTAGGATTAGAAATGGATGTTTCATGTGACTAAGAGGATAAGGTGTGGTTTATATGGGTCTCTCTGCTGCCTATCTAAATGTTTCACACTGATGGGTGTATTCTGTGCACTAACCTATGGGCTGTATTTATGCTTTCTGTAGGCATCCTTATAACAGCTGTTCAGCTGTTGCCTTGCAAATAATGTTATTCTGCCAGTTGTTCTAGCAGTTATTCTTTCTAAAGATAAGTTAGCAGTCTGTGCTGTGGTTATGAAGCTGTCTGGTTCAGATACCATGGGTAGCCATGTAGAAGGGCAAGCAATCTAAAGTGGAATTAATATTCTAATGTTTAAATAAGCTGTCTTTTTAATGTTTAAGTGGTATAGGTTACTTAATTCCCATTAGAGTTTTCCCAGACTTGGTAAGTGGGCTTCAGTTTATTGTAGTTAAGCTTGGGTTTGTGGATCCTTTTCCCAAGAATTGTTAGTGTGCTACAAATGAGTTCTGGATTTGATTTCTAACTAGTTGAAATCAAATTGTAATTCAATATTGAACTAAAGTGTCATTATATTTATGAATAGTTTCCCCAGATATTTGATTTAAACTTACCAATATGAAAAGGCTGTACTTTAAGGAAGGCAGATGATGAAGCTCTCAATAAAGCTGTTACAGATGCAGTTTGAAGTGTAGTGCTGATATACCCTCTTTTGGTGTACAACCGAGAGGATTCCAGGGTCTTTCAACAACCAGAAGCGAATTGTGAAGAAAATTTGTAATGGAGTATCTTCAATTTCATTCTCATTGGTGCCATTCTGTTTCAAAATAATGTATTTGCACACCCTGAAATGAATTATGAGTGCATTTCCATCACAAGGGCTCAGCTTCTAAGTATGTTCTAATATTGTAAACTGGAATGCAATTTATTATACTGAAATCAAGAATTTTTTTAACTGTGAGAAACTGAAGGGATTAAATATGCCAGTAAAGGGTCTGGTGACACCAATAAAAATATGATAGTAATACAATCTGGTTGCTGCAAATTGTTAGTAGACTGAAGACAATTGTTACAAATAATTTTTCTTTGGGTGATAATAGTTTGAGTTGTGATTTTAGTTTAATGGAAGCAACGTTTCAGTTTTGTAGCACAGTAACTATAAATCTATGGTCATGTAGTTTATTCAGGCTTAATTAAAGTGACATTGATTTTAGAGCTTTTACTTCAAACTCCTGAAAATGTAACCCCTCATTTCCCAGACATTATTGCCTTAGTTTTGTGGGGACAATATCTGTAGTTTCTGAGTAGTTCAGGTTGTGAAATATATATTTAGGTATTTTCTAGCAGCTGAAGTTCATTTGCATCCAAATGTAAAGGTCTACCAGGGTGAAATTTAAGAATTGCACATACAGATTTTAATGCTAAGTATTCGTCCTTTGAACTAATTTTCCATTTGAATGAAAACAAGATCTTGATATGTATTTGTTGTGTAATCCAAAATATTTGAAGAAGGGAGGGAGTTTGAAATTTTTTAACTAAAAACTGTCTGTTTCTGGGCTGTGTTTAAATTATTTACAAGGTAAACTATCATTTCAAACCCATGCCAATGCAAGTGTGAAAATGATTATTACTTTGCCAGTGCCTTTGCAGTACAGGAGAACTGTTTTCCAAGTAAATACTTTTTATTAAACATTGACATTGTTTAAATACTGTGGTGACACTGACTCAAAGTTGGGAAAGCACTAAAATATTGCTTAATTGAAGTGAGATGGGATATGTCAATACTCAAGTGCTTTACTGAACACGAGTTAAAAGTAGTGTCTGCTTTGCTTCAAAGTATTATTCAGTTTCTTACAAGTATGGGGCTAGAGGTTTTTCACTTCCAAGTTCTTAATTGATTCAGTTGATGATAAAACCCTGACTCTTGTTTTTGAAGTTATTAAATTTGGCTTCATACCAAAAAGTGTGTTTCTTGTAGTACTGCGATCTGAAAAACCGTACCAGCTGTTAGGTCTCCTCAGACAGCCTACTCAGAAAAGGCAGTTTTGTGCAGTAGAAGGCTGTTGCACAGCATACTTGGTCTTGATGGAAGTACAAAGGGTGAACTTAGGTCCTAAACTATTGTTTGTTCAGGAGACAAAGCTTACCTGCAGACTCCTCTTATGTTCTGGCCGAATTAATCCTGTGGACAAAAGATCTGCAGAGCATAGGTTTGAACCTGTTAACTGCCCAGAGTGGCTCACTAACACCTCAGTGTGCCATGGTCTTTCAGTCAGAACCACTCCAGTTTATCATACTTTTTTCGTTTTCAAACCTTATGGAACTATTTCCAATAACTTTTTATCTGTTAACGACGTTTGCTATGTTTCTTTAGGAATTGCCAGGGAGACTTATGATAGCAGAGCTATTTTTTGGTGGGAAATACCAATGCGGAGTTTTGGCAGTCTTCTTATAATTGCCTTTTTAAAGTGCAATATGTGAAATGTACAACTGCTTGAAGAAATGTAAATTAATGGAGCAAATAAAAAAGAGTGCTAAAGTTTCCAGTGAAAACACAAATAAGTTAAATTACTAGTTAAATATTAGGGTGAAACAAGATATGTCTGTATTGTATGACCAATACAAAGCACTCTCTTCTAAACAGGTGCTTGTGTTGATGTTTATTGTAGTCATTATTTTAGATGCTAATATGTCTCTTTAGTTATTTTTTTAAATGAATCTTTGCTTTTGAACATTGTACAGATTTAATGGCTCAGTACTAGCTCTTGCTTACTAAAAATGTTCAGATTTGATTCAGAGTCTGGATTCTGCTTGGTTTGGGGATCTGAGAAAGCACCATGGCTATAAACGGAGTGATACGTTCTGGGCAAGTAGGTGGCCTGCTGTCAAAGAGATTAGTCACATTAATGCAATTATGTGCAAAACAAAGCTGGTCTACCAGCAAATAAAGATGTGTATTCTGAGTTTAGGTGAAGCCGTCTTTAAGTTTGGTTATTTTCACCTAAGGGCTTTTGTGTTGAACCTGGGGATGTTCAAGCTTTTAGGTAGTTGAGGAAAATGAAATACACTTGCCATGTTGGACTCTTCTTTTTCTCATCCTGGTGAAGGTATGATAGTGGTAGGGATGGGTAGTAATTGCCTGATTTTTGCAAGATTTCTTATCAGCGTATGTGCTGTGTAGTTGACTCTGAAGCAGTAGCAGACAAGACCAAGCCTTGTAAAGTAAAAATAAGTAAATGTAGCCTAACTTAGTAAATTTTAAACTATGTTTACATTTTTTCCCCCCATAAATTATTTGGCTGTGTAGTCTTACATAAGCCTCCTCCAGAGAGCAAGGACTGCTTCTTAAACAGAATGAAACTTTGCTATTCCTGTTCTACACATTATGTTCAGCTGTCTTGAGAGCAGGAGTGTTTAAGAAAGGGTTAGGGCTAGGGTCAGTCCAGGTACAGATGGTTGAGAGTGTAAGTACAGTCTCTGAGCATTTGGGGAGACTTTAGGTCTTGATTATTTGAGAGACTGATATGGCAAATTTGTAATAATGTTAGTGTAGTCTTGAACATCTGTTGCTTGAGGAATATGCTGGTTACTGTAGAGTGTGGCAATGTATTTGAGTTTATTTTAAGTACAAGAGGATGATCACTTATGCATGTTTAATTATCACCTGTGACCTTCTTCAGAAGGAACTGGAAAGAAGCTTTCTCTAATCTTGTTTGTATGTTCCGCATTCAGTGGAATACAGATTCAAAAACACAATCCCCATCAAAAAGGTCCTAGAGCTGAATCTGCTTGTGCACACAGGTGACCAAAGCACAGATTCTGAAAGACTGTATAGCAAATGCAGAGTTTGAATTGAGTAGTCTACTGCTTAAAAAAGGGAGAGGCAGTCATGTGAATGCTTCTGCTAAGAGGAAGTGTGATGGTATCATTCTTTATGAAGGCTTGCAGCAGAATCTGGCTGTTTGTTCTTTAGAGAATGCTTGAGAAAGGAAACAGTAGCATGCCAATAGGAGGGGAAGGTTTTGCCAGGAAAGCTCTGTATTGGGTAATGAATATGTGTATGGGTAGAGTTTGTTTGGTTTTTTTTGCCTTTGGGAATTTTCATCAGGGTTTACTTGCAAATGGAGGTTCAGGCTGTGCAGATGAAACCATAAGCAGGAATCCCATAGGGCAGTCTCAAAGCTGCCTATGAGGCAAAACTGATTGACTGTGTGTTCAGTTTATTATTGAATGTAATTTTCCCTCCAAAATTTTGGAAACTAGCTAGAAGCTAAGTTGGTACTGTAGTTGAGGAATCACTTTTGATAGAAAATTGATAAAACAGACATATTTACTAAGAATATCAGCATTTCCTTATCTAAGTTGAGAAGCAACCACTTGAGCCTAAAGAGATTGGCTGAAAACTTGGTGGCTATGTTTCTTCAAGGGAGAAGGGAAAAGAGCGAGATAGAGGGGTCACAGGAATACCTGTCAGGGTATATTTTAGTTGTATAAATCTATTTTGATTAAATTAGTGTGTCAGAAACACCAGTTGAATACCCTGTGGGGAGGACAAGAAAGGCAGTTACCTTGCTGCAGAGCCACCCCTAACTAAATGTACCCCAAATTATGTAAGCAATGGCCAAATGGCAGAGAAATTCAATGTTAAGTAACCTTTTGGCTAGGGGGTGGTGGTGGGTGCTTGATGCTTATAGATAATGTTTTTCAAAATGAGAGCCTTTTATTCACATTCTGGATAGGTTTCTATTGATCAAATTTAATAAGTCTTGAAGTAACTAGTAATTGCCTAGATATTAGTGATCTTTATTACTTTATTTTTCTGGCCTGTGTCTCTGTACTGGTCTGGAGTAACTCTCCTGAAGTCATCATTTTGCCTGGGGCTAAACTTCACTCTCTCATCTTCTGAGAAAGATTGCCAATTGAATTAGGCCACTTTGAAAAGCTTTCATGGCTTTGTTATGGGTTGAAAGCTGCTGGAGATGAGGTTTATCAAAGCCATTACAGTTCAGCATTATTCCATTTGATGAGTCACTCTTGGCATACAGACAGAATTTGAAAGAAAAATGTCTTTAGCAGAATGATCATTAATAATTCACCTATGTACATTGCACTTGTATATACTGTGTACTGCTCTGATGGGAAGCTTTATTTCCTATACATAGAATTGTAATGGATACACATGCTTCATTGGAAGGCTTCAAAAAGTAGCCGTTCACTCGACCAGAGTTCAAATATTTAAATACTTGGTATTGTGACACTTGCTTTCTGCTAGAAAGTCTTGTAAAACCACAGCAAGAATGTAGTCTTTTTTTCTGGGATCTGATAGGCACTAACAGCTTTCCATTGCAAGGCAGAGAGGTGACAAAAAAAGCATTTTATAGAAACAGACCTCACAAAGTTACACGGGTCAGTCTCACTTTGAGTTCTCAATCTGTAAAAAAAAAAAAACAAAACAAAAAAAACCACCTTTTTTTTTAGCATTATGTCATTGCTTGAAAAAGATGTATTGGGTGATGTATATTCTCCAGTATGCTTTTCACAGGATTGCCTTACATTTCATTTTCTGTTTTCCTTTTTGTAACTTTTAGGGAAAATACTTTATCAAAGAGTGCTAACTGTTTTATTGTACTTTGAATTCTGTCCTTTATACTGAGCAGGTATGCCTTATTCCCCAAGAATGCTCCAATAAGCATTAGTTATGTAAAACATCATCTTCAAACATTAGTATCTGCCAAAGTCCCTGATGAGGTTTACATAATTGTCAGGAAAAGAATTGTTCCCATCCTCGTGCTAATTAGACCTTTCACACTATTTTAAGCTCTCGGCCAGTTCAGTGATAATTTTGACTTTTCAAATGTGTTTTAGTGTTAAAAATTTGCTGGTTTTACCTTTGTTCTTTCTTTGTTGCATTATTCAATAGATTCCCCTCTTAGCATGTTCTTTACGACTTTAACAGAGGTCTCAAGTCTTTCATTTCTGTAACAAAGTTCAAGTGAAGAGTTGACTGATTTTAATTTGAGGTTGGAAATGAAAAAAATGCTTTTGATTTTTTTAAATTTTTTAAATTATTTTATTTTTATTTCTGTCTACATTCAAATCAGGCATGTTTGGCTTGAGTCAAGAGATGATTCAGATATTCTTTGCAGAATTAAAGCCTTAATTTGAATGGGTTTAGTATCTTTTTCTGCTTTTATATCTACAAATTTATATTCAAACCCCAAGAATGATACCAAAAGAACTCATTTTAAAGGCATTTACAAGATGTGCTTTTGGATGTTGAGTTGAAGTGATTGAAGAAATTATTTCTCAGCTATGCTTACAGCATTGCAGCTGCAGAACTTGTAACTTTATGTAAATGCAAATATTGTTGAGCTAAAATGGCTTTTAGTACTTAGAAAGTGGACAACACGAAGCCATTACTTTACTTTAGAAAATGCAACTTTCAGATGGTGACCAAGTAAATAATTTGGGGATGGCATCTTGTAGATCATTAGATCTTTTGCTCATTACATATTGGATCTTAAAATGCTGCTTTGGAAGGAGTAATGAGCTGCTGTTCTATACTCACAGTTTTTGGAGTCCAGGTATTGCATGATTTGATGACAATTTATTTTCTCTCCAGGAGTGTGTTGAAACCATCCAGTCCTCCTTCAGCTGCTTTCCCTTGAGTGGGCCTGGTAAGTTTTTACGTTCTATTAAAAGCAGCTTTGTCAATGCAAGAAAAGGGTTAACTTACTTTCAGTCATCCTTCCCCTTTCAAATGTGAATGTGGAGTAAGGATAAGGTCCTACCTTAGTTCAGCTATTGTTTGACTTTTTATAACAATTTGTCAGCTCTGTTTGGAATTGCAACGTACAGTACTGATGTATTATGAACATGAGCTCTCAGTACGCCCGGATGGCCGAGAAGGGCAATGGCATCCTGGCCTGTATCAGCAACAGTGTGGCCAGCAGGACCGGGGCAGGGATTGTCCCCCTGTGCTCAGCACTGTAAATCCTGTGTCCAGTTCTGGGCCCCTCACTGCAAGGAAGACATTGAGGGGCTGGAGCGAGTCCAGAGAAGGGCAACGGAGCTGGGGAAGGGTCTGGAGCACAAGCCCTATGAGGGGGCAGATGAGGGAGCTGGGGGACTCAGCCTGGAGGAGAGGGGGCTCAGGGAGGACCTTATCACTCTCTACAAGTACCTGAAAGGATGTAGCCAGGTGGGGGTTGGTCTCTCAAGTAACAAGTTCATAGTTACCTGGGAAAAAAACAAATTACTTCCCAGTTGAAATTGGGCTAGCTGTAGGCAGTTTCCTTGGGGTTTTTTTGTGTTGATGTGACCGCCAAGCTTTGACTTCACATTCTGCATGATCACATAAGAGAGTATGTACTGTTTCATTTTATGTAGCTGTAGCAATGCAGAGCTTAATGGATCCACAATGAGGCAGCAGTTCTAATGAAAGCTGAAATGTTTACTTTTTTTAGGTTAAGCTACTAAAAATAAGTATATTAAATGTTTTCTCCATCCAGAATGAAGACAAATGTAAAGATGGCATGTCCAAGGAATTTTAAAAGGTGTAGACCTCCTGACTGAGCAGTGTTGTGTAATTTATTTTCTTTAATTAGTAAAGTAAGTATGAATCAAATCTGTGCTTCTGGGGGTTACGTTTCTATATGTATATATATGGCAATACTGAACAATAATTAATTGTGCTAGCTTAATTTTCATTCTGTCAATATGCTAAATTCTTTTGATGGGAGAAGAATTATACATGAGTATGTAATGCAAAATCTTTTTTGAGAATTTTTATGTACTTTTTTTAATTGGGTAGAATGGTTTCATCGGGTAGAAAATTCTAGATTACAAGAGCCATTATGTTAATCACTCTTACGTTATGTATCACTCTGATTTGGAATTCTTTGTAAATAAGAAATCACTTCTGTTATGCAAGTTTAGGATAGTAGTAAAGGACTTCTAGTAATATATCAGCCACTTCTTTAACTTATACTTGCTTGGTGCTTCTGCTTGAACAGTACCCAAATGTTTGGTCAGAATATACTTTTTCCTACTCTCTGATGATAGTTTCACTGTTTATTTAAGTTTTTGTATTCCAAGTACCTTTCCTTAAATCCGTGAGATGATGGCTAGGGTCAGGTGCCAGGAGTTCTTGGATCCTTTTGCTATGCTCTGGAGGCTAGGCCAAATGTTGCACATATTTAAAATTCTGAAAGCAGTAATAAGCTCCAAGTATTTCATGGTGAGATAAATTGCTTTTAACAATTCTCTGACAATGTCTTTTCTTTTTTTTTTCTCTACCAGCTGCTGTTCTCTCACAGGTGAAAGTCATGATCACGCTAACAGAACTCAAATGCTTAGCAGATGCCCAGTCATCCTACCACATACTAAAACCATGGTGGGATGTCTTCTGGTATTACCTCACCATGATAATGCTGCTAGTTGCTGTGCTCGCTGGGGCTCTCCAGCTTACTCAAACCAGAGTATTGTGTTGTCTTCCTTGCAAGCTAGAATTTGACAATCATTGTGCTGTGCCTTGGGATTTAGTTAAAGCCAACCTTAACATGTCAGCTGGCTCTACAGCACCAATAATCATCCCGCTAAAAATCCAGAATTATCTCCATCGGCAGCAGTATTCCTATATTGATGCAGTATGTTATGAGAGACAGCTTCACTGGTTTGCCAAATTTTTCCCATACCTAGTGCTTTTGCATACCTTTATTTTTGCAGCTTGCAGTAATTTCTGGCTTTACTATCCTAGTACGAGTTCCAGGCTTGAGCACTTTGTAGCCGTTCTGCAGAAGTGTTTTGATTCTCCGTGGACAACCCGTGCCCTCTCAGAAACAGTTGCTGAGCAGTCTGCAAGGAAGTTGCCAGTAGCCAAATCAAAAACAGTGGTTTCATCACCTGGGTGTTCTGGAGACATAGGGGCCAGCAGACAGTCCCTGCCATATTCACAACCTGGCTTGGAAACAACTGGAAGAGAAAATTCAAGTGTTCTTGACAAAAAAGAAGGGGAACAAGCTAAAGCTATATTTGAAAAAGTGAAGAAATTCAGAGTACATGCCGAAGAAAAGGATGTCGTATATACAGTGTATATGAAACAGATTATAGCGAAAGTCTTTGTAGTTGTCATAATAATAATTTATGTCCCCTACTATTTATCATTTATTACACTTGAAATTGATTGTGTAGTTAATGTTCAAGCCTTTACAGGCTACAAAAGGTACCAGTGTGTTTATTCACTAGCAGAAATTTTTAAAGTTTTGGCTTCATTTTATGTTGTTTTAGTGATCTTCTATGGCCTAACTTGTACTTATAGTTTGTGGTGGATGTTAAGAAGTTCACTGAAGCAATATTCTTTTGAGAAGTTGAGAGAGAAAAGTAATTACACTGATATACCTGATGTAAAGAATGACTTTGCATTTATTCTCCACTTGGCAGATCAGTATGATCCTCTTTATTCCCAGCGATTCTCAATATTCCTGTCTGATTTGAGTGAAAATGAACTCAAACAGATAAATCTTAACAATGAATGGTCAGTGGAAAAACTGAAAAATAAGCTACTAAGAAATTCCCAAGACAAGACTGAACTTCACCTTTTCATGTTAAATGGTCTTCCAGACAGTGTCTTTGAACTGACGGAAATAGAAGTCCTAAGCCTGGAACTTATTCCTGAAGCCAAACTTCCTTCAGCTGTGACTCAGCTTGTCAATCTTAAAGAACTCAATGTTTATCATTCATCACTTACAATGGATTATCCAGCAGTCAGCTTTCTAGAGGAAAATCTGAAAACATTGCGCTTGAAATCTAGCGAGATGGGAAGAATTCCGTTTTGGGTCTTTCATCTGAAAAACCTACAAGAATTGTGCTTAACAGGACACTTCATGCTAGATCATCACAACTCCATATACAATGAAGGCTTTCAGGGGCTAAAAAATCTGAGATCAATTCACTTAAAAAACAACCTTTCCCGTATACCTCAAGTGGTTACAGATCTTCTGCCTTCTTTACAACACTTGTCTATCAACAATGAGGGAAACAAACTGATAGTGCTAAATAACCTGAAGAAGCTGGTAAACCTGAGAACCTTGGAATTAATCTGCTGTGATTTAGAGCGCATACCCCATTCCATTTTTACCCTAAACAATTTGCATGAAATTGACTTAAAAGAAAATAATCTCAGAACAGTGGAAGAAATAATTAGTTTTCAACATCTTAAAAATCTTTCTTGCTTAAAATTGTGGCACAACAGCATTTCATATGTCCCAGTGCAGATTGGTGCATTATCAAACCTGGAACAATTGTATCTAAATTATAATAATATTAAAAATGTTCCGTTGCAGCTATTTCTTTGTAAAAAATTACACTATTTGGATCTTAGCTATAATAAGCTAACCTCCATCCCTGAAGAAATCGGTTTTCTGACCAATCTGCAATACTTGGCTTTGACAAAGAACCACGTAAGTAGAACTTTGAATTACTACTCAAAAAAAACCCAAACAAACAAACAAAACCACCACCAACAAAAAAACTTTATCTATTTCTTCTGGAACAGTCTCTGGCTCAAAATGATTTTGTGGTATTCATGATTAAAGTAAATCCAGAAAGCTGAAAAAAAGGGGTGGTGCTTGTTTAATTACTAAAGCTTTGATATTAGCAGAAAGCTCACATAATAGTGAATAAGTGCTATCCTGGTCTGTAACAGCTTAAGGGCTTGATGCAGAGATAATATAGGTTAGTGTGGCTGCAGAAACATATCTTCCCTTTCCCTGCAGCTGTGTATCCTATGTGGTATTTTAATGGAAGTGAACAGTGTTAAATTTTTACTTTAAAATGTGAAACTGAAAGATGTACTGAATCAACAGCTTGTTGATGAGCAGCTCAGCTGCCTAATTGGGAAGAGGGAGATAATTATGGTTGGTAACCTCATCAGTGCTAAACTGGCTTATTAGTGTGGGACTCAGGCTTGTGACTTCAGACCGTTTCTTGAGGCTTATGATTGTTTTCACTGGTGAGGTTGGGTTTGGAAGTTACGTGTCAGTAGTGTGGACCAGGCCTCCTGTACTGCACAGATAACTGCTTGTACAGGTTTCACAACACAGAGGCTTCTACTGTCTCTCCACAGTCTATGTTTGCCCTTCATTAAGTGATTCTTAGGAGACAGCGGCCTCTTTATCTCCCTTGCCACCTGCACACCTTTGCATGCACTTCTGCGCATGCACACGCCTATGTGCTCCCCCCTCCATGCTTGTCTTGACTGCTGCCAGTAGCTAAGCAGCTTCGTAACAAAATGTATGATAAAACCATGGCAGTGCGCTCAAGCACTTGATCACATAACAATAGAAGCATTGCAGTCTTCCTTTTTCTTATCCTTTCATAAACTAAGAGGGTTTTTTACCCTAAAATGAAAATGGGAAACGTCAAAACATGCAGCTGTGCGTAGGCTAACAGGCTTCTAACAGGCTTTATTTTTGTTCTTCTCTTTTCTTTTTCTAGATTGAAATGCTGCCTGATGGGTTGTTTCAGTGCAAAAAGCTGCAATTTCTTCTTCTGGGAAATAACAGTCTGATGAATTTGTCCCCTTTTGTGGGTCAGCTACTGAATCTTGTTCAATTAGAGCTCATTGGAAACTATCTTGAATCGCTTCCTGCTGAACTGGAAGAATGTCAGTTCTTAAAGCGAAATAGTCTAATTGTAGAAGAAAGGTTGTTAAAAACACTTCCACCTCGTGTAAGAGAGCGTTTGCAGACGTGCTCAGATAAGTCCCAAGTTTAAAATGAAACTGCATGATTGCATTCTACAAGTCTTTTGCTTATACCTCTCTAAAGATCTAGGTAGAGAGAAATGAGGGAGAGAGAACAATTTACAAACCAGTCTTAAATGCAGTGAATTGAGTTGATTGTATTGGAAAAGAAAACATTATTTAGATTCAAACAAAAAATGCAGACTTTTACAGGTAAATGTGTTTGAAAAATTTGAAATGTGGTTGGTTAGGTTCTACTGATTGGAATAATTCAGTTAAATGTTTATGATACTATTGAAATGAAAGAGCTGATTGCCTGGCTATCGTGAGATTGTACATACTTTTTTCCTATGAGAATTTTTTCTGTTGATAGTGATGATTTTAAACAGTTTCATCTCCTGCCATATGAGGTCTAAGAACTGTCTGGAATTAGTTTCTAAATATGAACTCTTCACTAACTTAGAATGTATTAAATTAAGATTTTAAACTATTTGAGCAGTTTAATTGCATGGGTTATACTGAAAGTAATTTTTCAACATAATTTTTAAAGCTTTTGACAAGTACTAAGCATTAATTCAATACTTGTGGAAGATGCCATTTGAATCTTGCTATTAAATACCTAGAACCAGTTTCAGCATTTTGTCTTAAAAACAGTAAATACAAAATTAATTGTTGCCTAGATAATTGGGAAGAATGAGAAGAATCTGAGAGAACTGTTGTATTCATTCAACCAATCTTACGTTACTGATCTTCAGAGACAGTGGTGGCAAACGGAATACAATGTAGGTGCAAAGTTGTCTTCTGTATGTTGTGAGCATCCCAGGTGTTAGTGTAGTGTATGTTGCTGATTAATAATTTTATAACTTCTTATTTCTGACTGCCTCAGTGCTGCTTCTCCACACACAGTTACTGGGGAGAAGATGAAAGAGGTTTGTATTAGATAGGAACAGAAAGACACAGGTAAAACAAACTAAATAATCACACAGCTTATAAGCACTTGGGAGGAAAAGACAGGAAGCATTATAAGCTTTGCCTTTCCTAGGGATGTAATACTTTCGTAAATTATAGTGGTGGGATAAACTCTTATGCCATCCTTAATACGTGCAAAACTGGATGGAAATAAAATGGTTCCTGACTTCATTCTTCTGCTGTGCGCTGTTTTATTGTATTTGAAGTCTTAATTTTCATGATGTTTGTCATGTTCGCTATAAACATAAGTTATGCCCCTGGGGAAAAAAAATAGCATGCTTTCCAAAAACATATTTGAAGACTTTTTGTATTATTTTAACGTTTTCAAAAAACAGTCATAATTATGGATTAAACAGATGATGTAAACTGTGCTCTTAATGACTTTATGTTCATCAGTGGGCTAACTATGCATTCCAGTTTGTAATAACAAAGCACAGATAAAACCAGTTTTAGTGCGAGACTGTTTTTAGACATCTCTTGCTCCCATTCCACTGCCAGTTTTGTGGAGTATGATTTATTTTGAATGAAAATGCCCAAACAAGTCTGATCAACATGAAATTAAGAGATGTCTCTGCAGTAGCAGTGCAAGAGATGCATGTTTATTCACTGTACTGATGGCATTCCAAAGACCTTTGTAGTTAGAGCACTTTTCTTCTCAGGGAACCAAAATGTGGTAAAACTATTGCTTTCTGTGTAGTTTTAGAAATGTTTGGTGTAAACTGGTTAGTTGTGTTTATGTGCAGACCAGTGCTGCTGGAACAGTCTTTCACAGTGTCCGTATATAACTCCTCCAAACTCCGTCAACTAATTTTGAGTTGTATAATAGTCCCATAGGAATTGACATGGTTCACCAACAGACCTAGTTGTGGTAGATGTGATAAACCAGAGTGCATTGATTTATAGCCCTGTGGCAAGACTTGTGTTAATAATTGCAATAGACCTGTCTGGACCTTGTAACTTAGCATTAAAGAACACTTTATGCCAGAATTTGACAGGCAAGGCTTGCAGTCTAGTAATTTTTAAAAGATTAAGTAAGCATTTTCTTTAAACCTTTTTTTTTTCTAAATTGGAAAGCTGTGTTAAAAAAAGTTAAACAAGCAAGTAATTGACTTGGCCAATAGCTTCGACTTTTTAGCAGTGCATCTGTCCTTTTCCATAATCAGCCAAACTGATAAAGACAAATAATGGTCTTAAACATGCATTTTACACTAGCTCTGCCAGGAGTGAAATAACAGAAATAACTTGGAGAAAGGTACCTCATTTCTAAAATGTGAAACCTCGAAGGATTTGAGGAGACACTCAGAAATGCTTAAGAATAGTAATACTGCTTTATAGGTTGAATGGGTTACATTCTTTGCAGACTTTAATATTAGTTCACTCTGTACCCCCTCAAGAGGGTTAGATTATTTTTGCTGCATGATTGAATGTTAATAGAACACCCAGGCAAAAGCCAGAAAGTGTAAAGGCTATAATCTCTAGCCTTGCTTTCAAACCACAGTGTGCCTTTACTATCTGTTTTGTATTGAGAAACCCAATCCAAGTGCTTAGAATTGAGGGTGGAGACAAATGTAACTGAATTTCTTGAATCCACTTCAGGCATTACCTTAATATTCAATATTTCTTCAAAATGAGAGGATTTTCAGGGACTCAGTATACAAATCCACTGTCAAACTTTGTACAATAAGTATTGTTGGCATGTAGTCTTTGTATTAAAAATCACTTCCAATCAAAAAAGGCTTTTCAACTTGTTTGTGTTGTATTGTGTTTATGAACTTTGTATTGTGACCTTCCGTATCATGAACATTTTGTTTAAAAATTAAATTTTTTTTGCATTACAATTCTATGAACTGTTCTTTATTTTACATATTAGATGGTGCATTTGATGCAAAGCTCAGAAGTCTGCTGCCAGCTATCTGTACCTGGGTGCAAGCAGGTCCATATTCCACAGGAAAGTGTGAGGATAATGAACAGCAGTGGGAAATGAACACTATGCTCCGTGTCAAAACAGTTTTCATATTCTGGACTAGGAGAGAAGTTTCTGTGTTGATTTAGAACTAAGCTTCCATCTTAATTGTTGTTACAGAACATTTTCTAAGTCTCTCACTCTAATTTTTGTGAGCTGGGTAAGTATCAAATGCAGCCTGGAATTGTACTGGGAGAAGTGAGTCAGCAATGATTCTCATCCTAGCTTGGCACATACAGCTGTTGTGTGGCTGAACTGCCATAAATAATGCTGCTTGTAGTAAATCATGAATATATACAGGAGCAAATCCTGAAAGCAGGAGGCAGGGCACATCATGCTGTGGATTGTTTCTAATAAGGATTTTGCAGAACTTTCGGTATTTCTGGAGATGAGGAACCGATCAATCTCTCATGCTTTATTTGGCCTTGTTGAGTGGGCATGTCCCTCAAATGTGCAAGCATGGGTAATGCATTTCCCAGAGGGAATGCAGAGGCTGTGCAGATCACTTGATGTCATGGTGGAGCTGGCAGCTGATGCAGGCTGTGGCAATAGGGGGAGAATAGTAGTTAATTAATAGGAAGAAGCAAGCAGTGATACTACGATCCTGTATACTTGCAGAATACATCAGTATCTCAGGAATTCCTGTGTTTGGAGAAGTCTCCATCCTGGTAGTGTAGTACATGAAGTTTATCCCAGTCCTTCATTGCTGGACACATAGGTGATAGAGAGGAGAGCAGCAACACACTCTGGGGCTGGACTGGATCTGAAAGGGTTTAGGCATTAACTCCACCTAGTGTGTTTAGTAAATGAACCATTACATCTGTTATTGTTGCTTCTTTATGTTATTCCATTTATGTGAATATCCATCCTCTTGTTGTCCAGCTTCTAATAACTTATAATCTGTTATTATTTTGTACAAGTGTGCTCTTTGCTTGGCAGAAGCTGGCTAAAAGACTTTCAGGTAGTATAGATATGCAAGCCATATGCATTTAACACTTGGAGAGGTGGAAAATAGAGGATGAAAATGGGTCCACTTGCAGAGAGAGGGGAAAGGAATAATTGCTCAAAGTACCAGGAGAGATCTGAGAGATCATTATTACTACTTAGGCTAGCAAGGCTATTGGGAAGTATTACTTGCTAGTAGGCTGTGACAGCATTGTGCTTAACACAGAGAGGCATTAGTCTGTAGTGCTTGTGGGCCTGCTGTTAAATAGGTATATTTATTACTTGCTATTGCTTTCTCCTGTTGTAGAAATGCTATTTCTGAATTTACTGCTACTGTTTATAAATCTTGCTTAAAAAACACTGAATAAAAGGTTTTTTTCCTTTCCCCTCCCTCATACTTGCATATCTATGTATTGTAGAACCAATACTCTTGTCAAAAGACATTGCAAAACAACTAATGTGATTAATATTTGAAAAGTGTGAAAGAATGAAAACCATAGCAGGAGACATGTAGAAAAGCCAGTCACTGTAATCTCACTGGCAATGCAATGTGAAAACCTCTCTGGTCAGGGTTCATGTGTGGTATTTGGATGGGAAGGGAAAAAGGAGGAACATAGCTCACTACTCTTCACTGAAAACATAGTGAATCTATAAGCATATAGTGAATTGATGGATCATTTTAAATCAGCCTTGCTCAGTAGCAAAAGTGCATGAAATTGTGCATGAAACAGTTTGGTGGGGAGGTTTTGAGTGAAGTTGTTCATTATAGCTAAAGGTATTCATCATCACAGGAGAGATCCCAATCCTCTGACCCCTGTGCCTTGGCCCTGTGCTCTAACCATTGTTTTGGCTTTTGCTAGACCTTATGCTGAGCTGATTTTATGCAAAAGCGTGGCAAGACACTGTTTAGTGTACTAGTTTTCTGCTGGTTTAACAAGGTGAATTAGTTTGATACAGTTTACCAAGTACCAAAGTCAGTAGGAAAATGGGGCAAAGATTAGTCCCTCCCCTTATGATGACTGCTTAAGGTGCAACTCTGTATTAGGTTGTAAAGTAATTATCCTTGGCTGCATCTCTCATTTGATTGTTTGGTTTTGGTTTGTTTTTTGGTGTTTTTTTTTTAATTATAGTCCATTATTACAACTAAATGGTCATGACTTCTTTATGTGGGTTGTAATATATATCTATAGAGCTACATATACACATGTACATAGGTACTGAATCCAGACCTGGTATTAAACACATACTAAATATATTTATCTAAAATGAGAACAAGTGGGAAGTGTAAGGATAGAAAGATATAAAAAAAAAATCTCTTTGAGGGTTCATAAATAGCATGTCTTGAAGTGTTGTTATCAGATAACGGATATGCTCAGTTACTGTGGCTGCAATGGTTGCCTGGAAATTTAGGAATAGAAGGGAAACTAATCAGTGTTCCACGATGTGTAACCCATGATAACTGGTGACTGTGTGGGCTCATTAATCCCAAACACTGTCGGCTTTCCTCAAGTTGCCTATGTTTTATCCAGATTAGTGCTCTATTATGGAGCAGTGATAGCAGTTTGTGCTCCAGAGTTTTCTGCTACTTAGCGATGACTCTGGTTCTCCAGCAGCAGTTGCTGAACTGTTGTATTTCAGTGTATGTTATTAAGGCAGCCCAAAGCTGGCATCGCTTTTCATGAGGTAGACAAAGTTAAGTGGCTATGTCAAAGCAGCAGAGCCACTCCTGTAGTGGAGATGACTAAACTAAAGAGGGGAAAAAAGCTAGAGCAGGAGCTAGTCCAACTCTTGTAAGGCAAGCCATTTTCACTCCAGAATCAGTTCCTTAATCTGACTGATGAGAGATACTGCTAATTTTTCCTTCAAAGTAGTTTGTCTCATTAAAGAAAACTGGTGAAGCAACTTAAGGGCTGTGCAGAGACTGATTCTGTAAGGTGCTGAGTTTTTGAGTAACTGCTTAGTGAATGTACTTGACTCCCACCCCAAGCCAGTGAGAGTTCAGGGTATTCATACCATTCCAAATAACTCTTTTTATTCTTAAAGATGTCTTGATAAAAGGATCTTGTAAAACAAAGATTTGTTTTCTTACTGTTCTGTGGGTATAAATTATATGCACGAAAAAGGAATAGGTAAGTTTTCTGGTTTAAGAAATGGCTAGAAACAAGCAACAAAGCCAAAGACAAATACATGTGAATCTTATTTGGTTTAAATCTGGTTTTATGCCAAGTGTGTGTGGTTTTGCTAGCTTGAAAAATCCACTAAATAGTCTGAACTGATAACATAGTCTTACCTTTATTGTTTTCAAGAAAACTAATAAACCTTAGGTACAAAGTTTTAAATTTACAGACTCCTCCTTTTAGCTATAGCTGCCTGCTTTTCTGTATTTAATAATGCTAGCAGCTTATAAAGACGGATTGATTTTCATTGCCATAGATTTATACAGATCCATCAAGAGTATAAACAGAACCTAATATTCCATAGCAAAGGAGACTGAAATTCTGCAAAGTTTCTGGTTGCAGTAGGCTACCATACATAGTTACGTTATTTATTATGTTAAAATGGAGGCTTTTAATAAGTTAAGCTTACAGATAAAGATTAATAGTCAATAGAGTAGTACTTCTGGTACCTTGATGAAAAGCACTGTGTGTTTTATGCTGCCCTGCACTTAGTTCTTAATATATCAAAGATGTTTGTGCTGTAAACGTGCAACTGTCAGAGAGAAGCTGAAGCAGTGGGCAGATGGGAAAGTGAAATATGCACACAAGCTGAATGTTCCCGAGTCAGCAGTGAAGTAGCAAATAGTGCATGACAACTTGTCTTTTAAGACTTCAGGCTTAATCAGTTCAGATCTCAGTCATTTGCTTCCCTTGGAGTATTGCTCCATGACCCTGCAGACTGAAAACAAAACTGGAGCAGAATACAAGCTGAGGTTTGGGGATTTTTTTTTTTTACCTGAAAAAAAGCTAGTGTTTTGGGGTTGGTTTGTATTTTTAAGGAAAAACAAAACAGCTGTGCTGCAGAAATCTACTATGGTTAAGAAGGCTTTGAGCTCCATTAAGTTGCAAAATCCCACATTTCTTAGAATTTTCTCTCTTTAACTGTGTGCCAGTTGATTTCAGCTCTGCTTTTTCCCATTAACAGCCCACCCTAAAGTGAGTAATTATAATTCCATAGGGCAAAGGAGTCCCCTAAAGATTCTAGGTAACTGAAATCTCCTGTGTGTCTACGTAAACACTCCTGTTTCCGTATTGAGGTCAGGGAGATGCTAAATCTCTGTGGTTGCTGCCTCACCCTTAGGGTCCAGCTGATGATAAAATTACAGCCTGGTATGTAGGAGAATTCAGGCTTGTGCTGGCATGAGAGTAAGAGCTGGGAGGGGCACAATAGGGCTGATTATTTCTGTGGCTGTGCCAGTTTTGATCATTCATAGATAGAGATGTGACCTAAATAGTAGCTATAGCCAATTGTAGAACATGGAGTAAGAAACACAGAGACTGGGAGGCAAGCTCAGTAATTCTGGAGGCTGTCTTTGCTATATGTTAAAAGAATTGAGCTGTCAAAGAGTACTGGGAAAAATATTATTTGGAAGGGAAAGCTTTAGCTGTAGATCTGTCTCTCCCCTCATCAACATTTCTGTTTGCATTCTTAGTGTTCATTTAGCTAACAGCTGTATTTTTGCCATCTTCATAGAGTTAAGTCAGTGGCTTTTTTGACAGTTACTTACGTCTGTAAGTCAGTGTGGAGGGAGTAGCATTTACCTGAACTTTTCCTCACCAAATCAATACCATAAAAAATCAGAGAGGTTTTCTAGTATGAGCTGAATATACTGTTATTTAATCAGACGGCCGGTGAAGCATGGAAAATACATCCTGTGCAGCTGGGGACCTGACACGTTTGGATATGCCTAATCATGTCTTTGCCTTTGCCTCCCAAAGTGATCATGTGTCCTGAGACCATCTCCAGGTGAGACAGAGAGAATATACACTGAGTAATTTCTGCAGTCATTTACAAACAATTACACAAATATGAAAGGTACGTGTGTAGGATAATTAAAGATTCAAAACTTAAGCTCCTAGCTAAGTGTTCAGAAATAATCAGCTGTTACCCAGGAAGCAAAAGCGAGCATTTGTGAAGCTCCACAGTATTTTCTTTTTCATTGGTTTTATTTTTTTTAATCCCCTCTTGAGATGCCAAGTTATTTCAGCTTTTACATGCTCCGAGACCTTGCATAAGGCATTTCTACGACCTTCTCCTGCTTGTGCTCTACACCGCCCCAGTCACTTGTGCTCTCCATCACCCCCTGACGGCGCTATTGCCTGGCTCGGTGGGTGCCGGGACAGGATTTCAGGTACGGACATTTTGCAAAAACAGTTTAAAAAAAATACATGTTTAAATGAATTAAATACAAAATAATAAGTTCAGCTCTTCGGAGTTTGACTGTAAACACACTCTTGAGTTCCAGTCTCTGCAGTATGGAGCAGCCCCCTGGAAACCGGGAATGCAAAGCTTATGGGGGGCAGCAGTACCAGTGTATCTTTGCTGTGTACAAAGGAAATAGCAAAAGACTAAGTGAATTCCTTATTTTAATTTATGTATTTGAATGCAAAATGTGCATTTTCAGCTTGCTTTTTGCTGCCAGGGTATCTGCCCGGTTTTGATGCTAATCAGTCCAAGCTGAGAAGTAAGCTGGGCTATTAAGATGGATGTTACTATTACAGAAGTTGTATTAAGTGAGGAAAGTCTTAGGAACTGAGAAGTCCTTTTCCATTGAGAAACAGCTACCATTGCTTAGTTCTGGAGGGAATAGGAATTCTGTTCATTTTCTTCCCACTTCAGTCCATGTCAGAACAGTTCCCTGGAAGCATGCTCTGCTCACCTCATTTCCCTGTTGCTGGTGTCTCTGCCTGTGTGGGGCACTGTAGTCACTACATTGCTTGGGCTGTGTCACTAGCTTGGAATTTACTCTCCAATCTTCCAGACATTTTTGTTGCTTAACCTTTCCTTAAATATCTGTTATTTTCTTCAGGTGACTTGAGTGGCTCTGCTGGGAAGAGTTTTTTCTTCATTTCTTTTGAATAAGTGGGAAAATAAAACACTTGTCATTTTGAATCTGTGGATAAGTTCTGAGTAACTTCCTAAGGCATTGTGTATTGTCTTCTGGTTTTATTCTATGAATATGCAATATAACGCATTCGACATGATTTCAAACATAATTGAAGAAATTATTTCATTATGTAGAATGAATGAGATTTAAAAATCAAATGCATAACTTACTGATGGCAAGCATTTAAATGTCTAACAATATTTTCCATTACTAATAATCTGACAAAATGCTGTGTCTGTTGGGTTATGTCAGCAAAGAAATAGACTGTGGGTTGCTTGGGGTGTTCCTCTGCTGTTTTGCTTATTTGCAGTGAATCACAATTGTCTCCTCTTGCTTCATTTCTGTGTTTTGAGAAATCTATTTAATTCATTGCGTCCAGCTCAGGTCCTTCCCTAACTGACTCCTCACCCTCTGATTTTTTCCTGGATTATCCCATGATGTCTACCTGCATTGTCCAGTCCTTTCACTCTGTCTGGGTGAATTTTCTCTTGAAGTTGTGGCCACTGTGCAGTCATCCTCTATTGAAATCTCTCTGCATCCATAATTTAGCCTTTTCGGGGTCTTTGTTTCAGCTGGGTGTTTCTGCTCCATGACAGGGACGTGTAACTGCACACCTCCATGAGGAGGGTGACTGTTCTCAAGTGCCATCTTCAGTGAGATATTTGGCTAGCTGTTCACAGAAACGTTTCATTGTGATCAGGCCACCAGGTATCCCCAGAGTAGTCACTAGAGGTCAACATCATCTTCCACTGGAGCTCTGCCACATAATTATAGGACAGTCTCTTGCTTCTAGCAGACCATTACTGCAAACGCTTTGAATGTTCGTGATGGGGTGTTACTGATCCTGCCACCGTCCAAGGTTAGGAAAAAAGCAGATGAAAGACAGGAGTTAGCAGTTTTTCTGTGTGGGCTTTTTAAAGGTACTGGGGGCAAGAAAATGATTGCCTTTCTGTGCCCAAGGCACTGTGGTGAGTGCCTTGGGGAACAGTGGCAAAGCTAAGGAGGGTAGAGCAATAAGACCTTTCTGGAGCTGTTGCTGTGTGTCAGCGCTGTAGGCCTTCCAGCTAACGTGTGTAGCCGGGGACTATTGTCAGTACAACATGCTCCTCACCAGCATCGTAACTCTTGGGGATCCCTCGGGTTTTCAAGACACACAAGTTTTATCTTTACATTCCTACTTGGAAATAATTGTTACTGTTTCTAGCCTGGACAAGCATGCGGTCCATCTGAAGTCTCTGACAAACTGTTTCATAACTGGAAGTTGAGAAAACTGAAATCGGGGAAGAAAAGCCTAACGCTGCAACATTTCATAAGAAGCTGAAGGAATGAAGCCTGGCCTACAGACCAGTGTCCCTGAAGATTTCCTCATACGTTGGGTATTTAAAAGTGACCTCCCTTTTACAGATTTTCTGGTGTTTTAGCTGGAACACTTGCAATCACTGTCTTCTTCCCCTAAGCAGCCAGTTATCTCTTTTCATGCAACTTGAAGGAATTCTGTTTAACTGAGACTTCTATTCTTTTGCTACATTTGTTTGCAAACAACCAACACATTCAGTATTTACTAGAAGAATGACAGATTGCATCATTAATGCTTATTCTTTACCTAATTTCCTGTGGGAATATGATGTAAGTAGTCTTTATTTTAAGAAAACTGCAGAAACTCTAATTGTTATTACGAATACAGTATCCTCTGGGCTAATTCATCCACTCCACACTTCAGGAACTTTGAAAGAAGTGAAGAAAGCAACACTTGTAGTGAGAGCATGGATAAGTTTCAGGTGTGCATCTATATATACACCAAATCTTTCAGCTTTTACCTGCTGTGTCTGAGAGGAACATTGAAGGTGGGAAAGAGGAAAGGAAGATGGACCTACCCAAAGGCACAGAACAAGATTTCCTGGGTGATCATGGGTGTAATCTGTGTTCTGTTCAAAGCTGGTGTATCACTTTTGGTAGGCTGACACTGCTGCCTGCTTTCCCAGTGTAAGCCTGGAGGAGGTCTATCTGGAATGCAATGCTGTTGTTAGCTGAAATTCCATGAATAGCGTGAGCTGGCACAAGCTGATGGTACTGCTGAGGGAGATGGCTCTGCTGCCCTCTCCTCCCTCCTGCCCTCCCCGTATGTGCACGTATTTCTGCAGCTGTGCAGCAAATGCCTGCACGGGTGAGCTGCGGAGCCTCAGGCAGGAGCCTGCTCTCTATGGATACTGTGGTGAGCCTATGGCACAGCTCTGGGCCGGTCAGCACCCTTCCTGCAGTGCTCCAGGTGGCGGAGGCCACTGACTGTTTCCAGCTGGCAGTTTGGATCCAGCTCTGTTGGTGGCAATAAGGCAGTTTAGCTGTATGGATACAAGCTGTTCTTTGCAATAAGTAGATGTGAAAATCAACTACAGTATCATATCATTGTTCTTTGAACTTTGATAAGCTGACTAGATAAGTGTCTAGTTGCTTATCTTTGGATGCACGTAAGTGGGTTTTTCGTAGTTCTTACTCTTTCTCTTTGCTGGACCAAAAAATAAATAAGTAACAGAAATATGAAAGCATTTGAAAACCTGGTTCATTAAATGCTATGCCTAGTTTTTGTGTTAAAACAAAAGACTCAAAGATCTTTGTATATGGTGGGAAGACCACCTGAAATTGGAAGAATGCAAACACTGAACAACAACCATGATATCACCTGAGTTTGAGATCTGATGTCTTATTAGAAGGTGCAGACTTTACTCACTAATAGCCAGTGTCAGAACCTGACCTCTGCTTGATAAAGCTGAGGAGCAAACACTTGCAGGATTGAAACTGTACCAGATTTTGCACCTCTAAGAATCCACTTATTTCTAAGTAAGGCTTCATCCAGCATGTTATAGCAGAGGTTCTCTGAAAGAAAAGAGCAGAAGGCTTGCTTTCATTACATTCAGAGGTCAAACTTTCACACATGCTATGTAGTACTTTCCTTTGAAAGTGCTCTGCTTAACCTCTGCTCCAGAGTAGGTTCTAGTCAGCAAAACTGATTTTCTAATGTACATGGTCAGGTTTTCTGTTGCTTTTGAGCTTCCAAATACACTGCTCTCCTTTCCCCTCAGAACTGCAGAGTTCACCCTTTTCTATGTAATTACTGCCTTTTACCTAGTAATTCCTTTATTCTTGCTAGATGGAAGTATGGATACAGAGCTCTTCATTAGCACTGCCTTCAAGTTAGAAGTGAATTTGGCTTCATAAAATAAAATAATGGAGAATTTTATGCTGAGATAATTTGGTACTGCTTTGTTTCAGGGTTTGCTCTTGACTTGTAGGCTTCCTGTTAGCCTAGCAAAGTTCTTACAGAATGTCTTGTTTTCTTCATTCTTCTTTTCACAAACTAAAATAGCCTAGTGGTGCCCAGACTGTCAGAATTACCTTTGTTCCTTCTTTACACTTCTATTTTACACAATAATCTCCAGGAAACAATCCTATTCCTGGAAATTCATCACATTCCATGCAGTTGTGTGGCCTCACTGATGGTGTTCTTCAGCTGCTTCAAGTGATTCAGTGGAATTTCCATTTGTGTTTGGGATTCCTGGAAGGTTTGTCATATACAGTGCTCTAAAAATGCAATATAGCAGATGAAGCCAGGCATAGAAAAATGCACATTTCTGTCTGTTAAATTATTATTGACCAGTCTAAAGGGGAAGTTTTCTACTGCATTATTTGAGTCTTAAATGTGTGAAGTGTAAGCAAAAGTCTTTAGCCTCTTGCTGAAGAAAGAGTCAATGTACCACGCAGAGTTTCATCAACAGCTAGGCCAAAGCAGCTTGTTTCATCCCCTTAGGTTTAGCTGTAGAAAACAATCCTATCTCTCATCTCAGCTGCATGCAGGTGTGTTTTAGTATGTAAGCATATGTGTATGTAAATGGAAATACAGCCTTAATTCTAAATACTTTAGCCGATAGTTTTTCACATTGACAGACAGTTCTGGCAATGCAGCCTGGAATGCTTGCACAGCTCTGCAAATCACATCCACCAGCAACACCTACAGCTGTGAGAAGGGAAGGTCAGAGCACTCAGACTATCATCTTTTACTTGTGTGAATAGCTCACAGCCAGAGCTTGGAGGATAAAAAAGCACTTCTGGAAGTAATGACAGAGACTTCTAATGTGGAATCACTGACCTAGCTGAATTTGATGTCTGGTTGGAAAGGCAACCACTGACAGCCTAGGAAGGGGGAAAGTAAAAATTAATCAGGTGCGTGCTATGTGTATGACGCCTGAATAGTTGGACTGGCAATTAGTGCAGGCCACAGATTGATTGCTGTTGTTTATGCCCCCTCATCAGAAAACACTGTTCCAAGCAGTCTTCTCAAACACTGCAGTGAGATACATGGTCTTTTGGGTTGTTCCCACCACTGAAGAGGTACAAAGTAGCCAGAGTTGAAATTATAAACTATCCCTAAGGTTTTTTTGGTGGGATGTTTTCCCAGTAGCTGGATTCGAATTGATTCCTAGTGAAGTGCAAGGTGCGAATACATGACTGAAGAACAACTGAGAAAAAAACCCCTTTTACCTGTGTATACTGAAATGGGGGCAGGTGTGAACAGGGCAGACATAGTTGCAGTGGGGTCAGACACGTTCCAAATTAAGCGACTGCCGGCTGTCGAACGAGCACAGTGCAGGGTGCACCCCAACTTCTGCTGTTGCAAGTAGAGTTGGCCTGGACCTGTGTCATGTGTAAGTAGCAAAACACATACCCACTCACCCTCTGCGTGGGCCCAGTGTGATGACACGTGGAGCTGCCGGGAGCTGTCTCCTGCCATTACTGCGCTGATCTAAACAAATGACACCGGTACCAAACCAGAATGATGATGTGACGTTCATTCCATCATAGCTGCACTGATGGCAGTAGCACAGCCTATGAACTGCACCTTCACACTGCACAGGAAAACTTACACCACGACATGCTTAGCTCTACAAATCCAAAAATGCCCTTACTTTTATCTGACCGGACTCTTCTGTGTTAGGAGTGCCGCAACTCTTAAAGCTACTGAGGTAATAGAGAAGCCACCAAACAATAATTCACATTTTGCTCCTTATCAGCTGTGTTTGTATGACATCATTCCCTTTGCAGGTATGTTATGGACTAGCTTGTCCCCAGTCCCCTGAGGCTTCCTCTCTCCTGCCAAGCAGCACATTTCAGAGAATCATTTGGATGTGTGGGTTTCTTCAGTGTTGATCTGTTCCAGCAATTAGCACAAAACACTGTTTAAGTTTAGGCAGCCAAGACTGCTGCTATATTTTAGTGCTTTCTAATTTTGAGAATCTATTCTAATCCTGACCCTTTCCCAGCTAACAAGCATACCATATGTCTGATTACTCAGGTTCCCATGCAAAATAGGAAATTAAAAATTCCAGATGATTAACAAACATTTCTGGTGCTATCTTTTGAGATGACTGTTTTAAAATACCATAAAAATCTAGGGAGCACTTTCTCAAACATTTACTTTATCATTCAGACGTGTAAAAGGATATTTTCATTAAGAATGTGCTGCTTGTACTTTCTAGAATATTATTTATGGACACTGGTTTGCTAGCAGTAAGAGATCTGCAACTCACTGTTCAAAGATAGTGGACAAAAAGATGGGTAATTCAATGGTGGAATTTCATGGGGGAGGAACTAGGGGAAAACATTCTGAGCTGAGGTTTTATGATGGTGAAAGACTTGAATCCTCTTTGAAACATCCAAGCCCAAGGCATGATGCAAAATGGACCACCAGTGACAGTCTGTTCTCTCTTAGCAGGATGTCAGCCAGGGGAGCATGCTGTGTTACCAGTGCCTGAGTCCAGCACAGCATTGGAGCCAGGAAACTGGTCAGGATAGGTCAGTCCTCTGGCAAGTAGACTTCCCTAAAAGTAGAGCTTCTTTGTATTAATGTATAGATCCTGTGCATGAGTTTGGTTGTGAGCAGACTAACTTGATGAGGGGCAGAAAGCTGTTGAGAAAACCAAATATGACAGAAAACCAAACACTTGAATTAAGCCATTTCTCTGTGAGTGCTTGAACGAGATGGTGCCCATGTAGACGAAAGCCTGTCTTTATGTCAGACCAGCTACGGTGCCTCAGTAGGGAACATCAGAGGGGGAAGACTGGGAGGCAGGACTGGGGCAACCTCAGCTACCACCTGAGAACAGCAAGCCTGCTGATTGACTCTTGTCCCAGTATCCTCCCCCAGACATGTTTGCCCTTGCTACAGCTTGTTTATTCAATCACACCCATAAATGTGCATTGGCAGTCATAAAAGCCTCTGTTATTTTGAAAGTAGCATTTACTAATTGCAAAGTACTTGCTCTCTGCTGGAGCTGCTGGGCTTCATCCCTCCTGCCTCACGTGAGCTCCCCCCACTCATTGCATCACATCTAAAATTAGATAAGATGCTGTATCCCGTGAAGCACACGGCTCAGTGGCTCGGAGCTGCAGCAGCCACACCAAGCACAGCTGCACAGCTCCTCGCTTAGGAAGATGTTTTCAGCCAGGTCACTGAAGAAAACCTAATGATGATCAGAAGTGTAACAGAGGTAAAGCATCCTTCAAATCCAGGAACTCCAGTTCAGCCAAAGGTCGGAAAAATGGGAACTAGTCCTGTTTCTACTGGTATGTCTTTAGCTCTCTGTTTTCTCATCAATATGTGGGGACAGCTGTCAATAGCTTCTCTAGAGAGAACTAGTTGGCCCGAATTCTTCCCTGATGTAATTGCACTGCTTTCATTGTAATCATACCAGAATGTGGCTCCTCTTTATTAGGAACAACAAAAGAACTCATGAGATTAAACAACCTTTCAGTGTGTTCCTTCTGATTAAAGTAGGTTTTAGTACTCAGAAAATGCTGTGGGCTTAAGAAATGACTGTATTCTTCACCCCTTCACCCAGCTCTGAAGTTTTGCTTCTTCCCAGAGTCAGCCCATAGCATCCATGCAATTTATTTTAAAAGTCCGTATTTCCAATGCACTGCTATTATTTAAACATCTAGTGCACTTAAAATTTATATTTTAAAAACAGTAATCTGGGGGAGAGGGGTTAAAATGTAAAACTAGAGAAAAGCAAACTAGGGAAAAAGATAAATTCTGACAGAACCCTCAAACAGATAAGAACTAGAGCTGTCAAATCATGCATTTTGGATTTGAGCTGAAGCAAATCACAGAAGCAGTTTTTCAGTGCTTCGTCTGAAAGCAATTTAGCTTTTCTGTGTTAGCAGATTATGCTGTTTTCAACAGTTGTTGGAGAGATGACTGATGAAAAGCATTTTCATTGTGGGTGTGTTTCCAAGTATAGACAGAGCTCTGGCACTGAAACCCCAGGTTTGTTGCCCTGATCTCTTCTGAAGCTAAGGGTAAGTGGTCTGTCAAGCTCTGTGCAGCACCATCCCCTCAGACCCAGCTTCAGTGCCACTCTTGGGACCCCAGACTTCAGGGTATGGGATGGTTTTCAGGGTGCATCCTCAAATTATCAAGGAATTGGGGAGGGGAAAAAAACCCAAAAAGAAACAAAACTGTGAGCAGGAATCAGTAGAAGGTGGGAGCTGTATCCTGGCAGATGCTATGTTGGTGCTGAGTAAGGACTTCAGGATTAGGCATCTTGAACCTGGATCACACTTGAGAATCAGCCCATGGCTACGGGAACAGAGGGTAACTGCAACATAAACACTGACAGTGCAATCTGTCTCTGTGTCCAACTGAGTTTGGAGGCTGGTCTGTGATAGTTTTAACTTGGATGCAAATCAAACCCTGCTCCTGGTTCTGTTGTAGTGTAGGTACTGCAAGGTAACACTCAGTAGCAGGAATAACACTTGTAGAATTTGTAAGTTATGAATGACAAATTAGGCCAATTGACAGTAAAGGTAAATGAAATGTACTGAGTTTGTAGTAATGACATTTCTTATGTGACCTGTCCCACATTCTTCTGGAGTCAATGAAAAAGGGGAAGAAACAAAATCAAAGGATGTCAAAAACTTGCAGCCATACAGATGGTTGAATACAGTAACTGTTGTCTACCATTTTAGTAAAATGAACACCCCCAATTTACTTCAGATTTCACCTGCCTGGATGGTCTTAAAGGAAATAATGCAGAAATTCACAGATAAATTAGTTTTCTGCAGGCAGCAGCTTTTTTCCACTAGAGCAAAGGTATTTGAAGCTCCAATTGTGTTTACTATCAAACATGTATTTTTGGGCCGCCTTCCACCAGAAGCTTGCATATCAGAACTGCACTAAGCCTCCAACCCCAAACCTACCATCTATAATTATCCATGGACCACGTTTTCTACTGCAGTATCAGTGACCTTGCCTGTAATCATTCTTCACAGGGGAAGCTTAGCTCAGTCCTCCACCTCCTGCAGCAACTCTGAACAAAAATAACCCAGAAGTCCACAACAGGAAATGTTAACAATGGCAGGATTACTGGCCACCATGTCACCATAAAATAAACGAGTAACTGAGAGGGAGTTCAGGGAAAAGCAGCACCATGATTAGGTAACGGGAGGGACTGACTTATGGGAAAAGATTAAATGAGCTGAGCGATGACGAAAGGGTGAACAGAGCGACTGCCTGCAAATGTTTGAAAGAAGAAACCATCCAGGACAGGGAGGGATTCTTTAAGCTGCTGCCAGGAGTTAAGAGTAATGGAAAGAAACCAATAAAATGAACACAGCAGTCACCATAATTATTTCTTTAGCTCAAAAAAAAAGAAACCCAGTGCTTTTGTCCATGTGGAAACCTTGCTCATTTGTCCTGTTTTACTCCTCAGCCACATCCCACAAAGCATGGCACTAACACTTAAAATTACATAATGGTGCAATAGTGCTGAAATCTTTTCGTTTGGCAGCTCTGAAGGACTACGAGGGAGCTGTGCTGACAACCTCTTCCAGCTTCTGTCAGACTCAGACGCTCATTTCTTGAGGTGCCTCAAAAAGCCTCAAGGCTTCAGCTGAGAAAAGCAGCTCTGCACAGCAAAGCACTTAAGCAAACACTTTAGGCAAAAGATGAGCTGAACTCCCAGAGCTATAAATCACATCCACGATTCCCAAACGAGGGACCTGAGTCTGCCCTCAACAGTCCCTGAAGGAGATGGGTCAGAAAGTACATGAAGCCAGAATTACCCACAGCTATCCCTGGCAGACCTTTGGTTCACATCCCAACCCAGTTAATATTTTTGCAGCAAAACAGCTGTGATGCCTCATATTGTGTTTGTTTTCATTAACTCCTCCCCAGTGGGCTTATATATTTATATTTCCTTGTTTACATGCTTGTACTGTCCCTAAGGGGATACACACACTGTCCCTAAGATTAGGGGCAGGTTACTGGAGGGCAAGTACCTCCCTCTGATGCAGAATTTGCCCCATCTCTTGTTCGGCCAGAGATGTAAATCTTTCTGAAAATGTTGGACAAAAGTCCCTTTAAACATGTGGTTCCTTTCAGCAGCAGTTTTCAGACTGCGCTTTTGGACATTGCTGGGCCAGAAGTTTGTGTTTCCAATTGTCACTGAGACACTTTTCCATTGTTAATGCAATCCCGGGCGCTTTTACAGCCTGGCCTCTTTACAGTCATTCCACGGCCCTGGGTGTTGAGGTCGAGCTCCTTCCACCACAGCTCCCGCTGTCACCCTCCCGACACGGCGCGGGGACGGACACTCGCGGCTCCCCGCGGACCGCCGCCCGACCAGCCTGTCCCTGTCCCTCCT
>VWZF01005250.1:725729-778514 GCA_013396755.1 Sclerurus mexicanus
AGGAGCCCCCGCCCGAGCCGCGCCGCGGGAGCTGCGGGCGGCGCTGCGGGCACCGCGCCGCGGGCACCGCTGTCTGTGGGCGCGGGGGTCCGGCGGGCCCCGGGGCACGAGATTGGGAAAAACAGCGGGGAGGAGGGCAGGGAAGCGAGTCCTGGTTTTAATTCGGTTTAAAACCAGCCCTGCCTTGTCGTAGAGTGATGGGCAGTTCTGTTCAGTATTCACGAAATGCGGTTTGTCCAGTTCACTGGAAAGAGTTGACCAAGCGAAATCAGAGGCTTATGAAAGACGGCTGAATGTATCCTAGAATTTCATGAGGATGAAAGTGTTTAAAAATGATGAATCTTGTTGCTCTGATAAGTATGTTAGTTATGGCTTGTCTTTCTACATTTTCTTTTACTTTTGAAATGAGTACTTTCAATTAGGAGAAACTCAGTGTTATAGGCACCACTGTTTGAAGACACCCGTGTACATGTTTGTTCCCACAGAGCAGTCTAGGCTTGAATGATGCTATAAAAGACTGGACAGGCAGAGGTGCTTTGAAAGACAGTGGAGAAAAACATGGCAACATTGGAAATAATAATAAAAAGAATTCCCTTCCCAATTCAACCAAGTATGAATATTTCCTCTTCCCCCCACCCTTCCCCTCGGCTATATTGGACCTGCTTTTACTTTTCTTTTTGGCATGGTGAAAGCAGTCAGGAGTGTACCCCTCACTCCCTTGGCCTCACTCTTCTCCTGGAAAAACCTGTTTTCCCCTGTGGTGCAGATCAGCATGGAGAGCTGGGCTGAGCACAGTTCCGAGCTGATCCCTAATTTTAACCTGGCCTTGGATTCCTGCTGTCTCACAAGTGCCTGTGTCCCAGGGCAGCCAGCAAGGCGCAGCAGCCCGGTGCTGAGCACCTGTGGTTTCTGAATCATTTCCTTTTCCAGTTGCTTTATGAGTTTGCTAAATTTGTGGCAGCCATGATGCTGTTTTCTTCCATTCTGAATACTAACAGGCCCCACTAGAGGTTTTACCATAATATAAATGTGTGTGCTTTATTTGTTATTTACTCTTGTAAGCATTTTTAGAACAAAGTTTTCTGATGGAAAGCCTAAAAATGTGGTTGCTTTGTATGCCTAGGACTGGAAAAGGCTAGTGCTAGTTTTCAGCGAAAAACAAAACCAGTGACTGCTGAATTCTTCTCACAAATTCCTTGCTTTGGTGCTTGGTGCTATCTTGCAAGGCGGCCCTGTACCAGTTCAAGTTGATTTCCTGAGGCAGCCTCATCCCACCTCGGTATCTGGCTTTTGAGGCCCACAATAAGGAGCTCTGACCAGGAGGGGGGAGGCATCCGGGCTGGGCAGTGTGGAGGGTTAAACAATACTCAGGTGGCCTCAGTGCCAGAGTGACAGCACAGTGAGACCCAAAATAATGAACTGGGTCAGAGTGCTGGGAGGAGCAGTTCCCCTGATTGTCCATTGACCTCAGTTGCAACTGGTTGAAGAGGCCCCTATTCACCATCAGAAAGGCACTTCCCAGCCCAAGGCTTTCTGAGTGCTGCGGGAAGTAAAAAAAAAAACAAATTCTATTACCTTCCAAACAATTCATAATAACAGGAGCTAGAGTTTAATTCTATAGTTTTTTCCTCTTGGAGAAAATTTAGTGAAAAGGTGGTGTCCTCATTGTCACAGAATTGTGAAAGGCAGGAGAGGGGCTCTATAGTAAAGAAAACACTGAAAATTAAACAATTGACCTCAGGAAAAAAAAAACAAACCTCAAAATACTTTAAAACTTTACTTAGTAAAGCAAAGAAGCGATTCTCCTTCCAAAATAATTTGTCAGAAGAATGTTGACAAGTGTTGGATTTCTCATGCTCACCATAATGGAAACTTTACTCTCTTCTTCATCCGCTAGCTGTTTGCCCAGGGATTTTGTGCAACAAAACTCTGATGCAAATTCAAGCTATAGTGCAGTGACTTTTGCTGGGGTCTGTGTTTCTGTGATCTCTTTTCCACTCGGAAGATAGTAGGTTTGATTCAGCCTCTTGGCCATGTGTGAGTATGCCATTTGTTCCTTTGCTTTCATTCATAACACAGGGCAGGCATCACTGCCTTCCCATCCCCAGGCAGGCAAAGTGTCTTCGAGCTGTCTTCAAACCTGGCAGACCCTGGATCAGCTTTCCTGCACTGTATTCATTTTACATCTTGGTACCTGACACAAGCAGCTAATCAGACACAGCATAAACTTTAGAACCATACCATCCAGAGAGCCACAGGTTTAGCCCAAGAGGTTTGTTTTCAGCACTTTTTTTCCACTCTGGAGGTTGAGCACACTGTCTGCTTCTCCCATGAAGGACTGATTTACAATCTAGTGTTTGGTCTGGTCAGATCTTTAAAAGGTAGGATGATGCCATATTTGTGCTTTGCCTATTTTCCATTTGTTTGGGAGAATCCTGCCTTAAGATACAGTGTATGTTTTTTCTTGGTTTTAAAACCAAACAAAGGCTTCCCCTGAAGCGCAGGATGGCACCGTTCTCCATGGAAAGTTGCTAACACTGCTGTAACAGCGAGTGTATGAAGTTCCACTGAATTTGAACCAGAATATGTAAGAACATTTGGTCCTGTACAGTAATATTAAAAATCCATTTCTCTCTCTGTTAAAGTAAACTTTTCCATTGACTTCCAGGTGAGCAGAATACAGCCTTTTATATCAACTTCAAATCCTGGCTTAACCTATGATGTGCTGAAAATGAGGTGACTGGCTCACATCTCCCCTCAGTGGCAATGGTACACAGTGATTTTGTATTGATGGGAATCCTAAATTCAACAAGCCAGCAATAAGACTGCTAAAGTGCTAAGAACATTTCCAGTTTTATTTGCTCATTGCTGAAAGGAAGGTGGGAGTTTGGACTAATTGCTTGCTCTGGAGCATATGTTGAAGCAGAGCACAGGTGAAGCCCTGCCCTGAGCATGCAGCAGTGTAAGATCCTGATCCACCTGTGATTTACAGCAAAATGCAACAGCTCAGAAGCACAGGTTGCAGTCAGAAAGCAGATGTGGTGCTCTAAGCAAGGACTATTAGAGATCCCATTTTCCAGTTGATGTGTATGTTTGATGAGTTGTCTCAGAGGGATATAGTTTTCACCAATGTTCACAGGCAGTATTCTCGGAAAAGCCCTTTTTTAGGTGTAATGTGATTAAAAAGACTATGTGCTCTTTGCAGTCATTTACCCATGATGACATAATTTCAAAGACCTCCACACCTGCTACAGTGTTGTCAGAATACCCCCCAGCAACTGCTTTGATCTCATAAAGTTCAGGCTTGATGGAAACAGCCCTTCTTCCTCTTTTATTATGCAGCAACAGACTCTCTGGTGAAATGAGTTTCGAGCTAATCCCTCTTTGGTGGTCCATGGCTGGACACTGTCCTGAAAAAGTCCAGTACAGACTTTAGTCAGGTATTTCTGGTTTTTCAGTTTATGATATTTAAAAATCATCTTATGTGAATTGCAGTTCTGATTCTGTAGCTATTAATGCTTATCTTTGAGTATGTGTAGGTCACATCCAATTTATTGGCTTGAATTTGTCTATGCTAGTCTTTCTTACTCTTTCAGGAGTATGGGTGAGACCATGAGCTTTATTTTTATTGTCAGGGATTTTTGTCATGAAGGATGGTTTTGGGGGAAGAAAATCCATCATCTGTTTGAGGCGGAGCATACCTGTATATTTATCCAGATGTTTTGGAAGAGAGGCATGTATTATAAGACTGTTGTGAAGTTTAGAAAGCTCTTTTGTGTTGCATGCAAGTGGGAGCAGAAAAGATTCTTTATATGAAAAAGTTTCACAAATCAAGAAAACAGGCATTTCTTTAATGTTTTTGGCTCAATCACTGCATAAAATGTTTTTAACTAACTTGTCAGATGGTTGAGCTGCTTAAGACTCAGAATGGAGCTTTTGTGCTTCCTGTCCCAATTAGGAATTAATTTTTAATTATATCAGCTGAACATTTTTTAATATGAGCACTTGTATTAGCCTGAGGTGCCTGACTGTTCCTTTGATGATGAATGGCACTGATTTGTGCAATATTGTCTGTCCTGTGACATTTTACGGCATTGTTTCTGTCTTCATTATCTGAGTATGTTAAATAGTGTTTGTGGAAAACCTGGTATAACTTTGATTAAAGCTTGAAGTGATTTTACTTTTCTCAATCATTTAGATGTATTTCAGGAGTACTGAAATGTCATTACTGGATAGTTTCATGCTCAGTGCTTTGGTTTGCTGTTAGGGGTTTTCACTCACATTAAGACTATTTTGCAGCTCTGGAAAGGGACTGGCAGCTTGAGTGATAGCCCTGATAAACTAAGAATGTTACTCCCAGAGATGAAAAATGGTAAGTGTTGCCTTTGAAGTAGTCTTTGACGTGGAAATGCATGGAGTGTACTTTTCTTTGGTTTTGGACGAATAGGTCAGCAAAGCCAAATCTCCATACAGGCCCACGTGCTTGGTACGGAAAGAATTCCTTTTGAATTCACTGAGACTTTATCTGGCAGAATCTAGCCCTGAATATTTTCTTGTCTTCATTCCAACCAAGTTGAAGTCAAAGAGCTGCTGACAATAGGAAGTCTTTTTAGTGTGTAATATATGAAAAAGTGCTATGACTCAGTTGGAACAAACGAGGTTATTGTCTGGGATTCATTGCCAAAGCAGCACTTATTGTATATGTAGGTGGAAATTGCAGCGTATATTTTGAAATGCAGTTTATTAAGGTTACTTCCTCTTTATGTCCCTTATGTCTCCTCTGAGTTCTGAATTCAGGTCTTTGAGCTTCCACTGCCACAGCAGGTGGTACCAAGAGCAGAGCAGAGGGTTTCACTGCTGTCTCTGAATCCACTATGCTCCCTCCTGGCTGTTAGAGAGTGGAAACCTAAATGTACATTGGATGCTTGCAGAGTGGGGCTCAGTAACTGAGAGGGAAAAGAGTGGACTAGGTATTCAGCAGGTTTCTGGAAGTTATACCCTTTCCAGTTTTCTCAGGCACTCAATCCCCAGTGATTTGTGGGCGTCTTGCCCATGGTTGTGGTCCTGTGGAGCTGAGGCTCTGGGGGAGTTGGCATAACGGAGAGCAGTTTTCAAGTAGCTGGGTTGTCACTGTGCTGAAGTTCAGGTGACACGACCTAGCTGTCTCCTGCCTGTGCACCTGGAAGTGAAATCCCATTGCTGTGTTGAGCGGCCGTCATGCAGGGGACAGCCCGGCAGCCTGCTTTCATCATCATCGGCATATGTGCAGCCTGTGTGAAAACTGCATGAGTTGCACACGTTTTGCAGGACCACCAAAATGTGGGTACTGGAATAATGTCTTCTGTGAGCTAATTGTATTTGGTCTGTTCCCCAGATTGTAAACTAATACCACCTGGGACATGTAATTTTGGTAATGTGTAGCATGAAATCAAATTAACTTCAGCGGCTTCACAGGGAAGTTTTGACGAGCTATCAGTTTAGATTCAGCCACTGCAGAAAACTGGAAAAAAGCAGTATGTTATGACTTTGTAGTACTATTAGTTTGTATTTCCCACCAGAGGTATTAAAGAAAGGAGATACCTTTCTGTTTTGCAGCTGGTCGATGTGGCGTGCAGAGGCTGTCCACAGCCACGTCCCAGTGGGGACTCCTGACTCACGCTCTGTTGTTCCTCCAGGTCACATTTCCTCACCAGCTTCAGCCACAAGGAGATGAATTTGTTTGAACATGCAGTAAACACATGGACTTTTAAAAATAACTGTTTGGATGCAAATGGTTTGTTTTTAATGTCTTTCCAGTTCCTTAACATGGGATTTATGTTTAAGCAACAGCATCATTTGTTTATATTTCTTACTTCAGAGTGATGGTATTTCTCCTATGAAAATCTTGGTTGCAGTCAACGGAACAAAAAGTAAGCCATCATGTTTGGAACAGAGGCAACATGAGCCAGCATTCAAAGTAGTTTTTCCAGCCAAAAAATTTTTACCTTTTTTGGAAATTATTTTTTAAATTAAATTTTATGTTACAGGAAGCACCCATGGCAATAAAGCTTAGCAGGGAAACTGGTCTCCTGAAATGCCTCAAATACAGGGAGAAGTCAGTAGCAGAGGTATTATTGTATGTCACATGGGAACTGACCAAGCCCCTACACTTACCAAAATGCTGGACATTTTGGGCAGTGCAAACATATAGCAAGAAAATTACCAAAACTGAATGTCAGGGTAGTTCAGACATTATTTCACTGCATATGCAATGTGTGTGAGAATACACAGATAAGGATGGAACATCACCCTCTTGGGAATTAGGAGTTACTAATTCCAGCCCTTATCATCACATTTCCCCCTTAGTCTAATCTCAGTTTCCCAGACCTGGTGTCTTGTCTCTGGGTCCGCTTTTAGTCCTCTCCTGGTTAGGTGATGAAGTGAAGCGGGTTTGTTGTTTGTCATCTGTGGTGCCAGCAGGGGCAGTGCCAGGAACTGTGAGGGACTCCTGGGCACAGGCTGAAGATGAAGTGTTCACCTGCTAAGATCAAAGGACACATGCAGACCCACAATTTCCAAAGGTTTATAAATTATCCAGCTGTAGGCAGCTGTTCACACTGCAGTAAAAACTGCATTCCCTGTACAGAGGCCAAATTTTGGGGCATGAGGGGTCTGGAAAGTTTTAAATAAAAAGACCACAAGCTTTGTAGTTTGCATGTCCAGTGTCATTCCCCTAATCTTGTTTCTAGAATGGTTTGAACAATTGCTGACTAGATCTTTGTTCAAATTTGGTTTTAAATTACACAGGTTTTTCCTTATCGTCATTTTGAGGACCCAGTCACACCTAAAAATACAGATTTGGCAAAGATATAATCAGTAGAATATATGACTGATGATAGTAGCACCAAGACATTGTCATGCCAGACTCTGCCTATCAGCTCTGGCTAGAGGAGGCTGTGGCCCTAAGACATGGGGCTCTGCATAGACCAATGATTTTGTTTAAATAGCCTGTTTGAGAATACATCACCATGAACCTGACTGCAAAACTCCCTCACCCCTGCCTCTTTATCTGTCTCAGTGTGCAGCTCCAAGTCAGGTAAAATAGGAATGCAAAATTCTGCTTTTCAGCGCAGCCTCAGGCCACATGCTGAGAAGCACTCTGGCTTAATTTCACCTCCTGGGCCACGGTAGCCGAGGTCAAACAGCATGAAACACTTGAAAAGCAACTTTATGGTATTTGTGCAGAGTAACAAACGTTTACAACCAAGGACAGTGGGCTGTGGTGTTCAAGGTGTGCAGTGCCGTGTCCTGTGTAAAACAAAACCCACTGGGCATTCAGCCCCTGCACATGCAGCCGCAGCGCTTGGGCTCTGCTGAGTCCCTGCTGCCAGGTCACAAGTCAGTTGTGTGTTAAATATGTGCTGTGCTCTGTTCCTGTAATGAAGATGAATATGCAATAAATCATGTATGGGAACCAACCCAGAGACCTTCTTGCCGCACTGTTCCCAAAAGGCATTTCATAATTTATTCTAATATATGCAGTATGTTTAAAAGAGCCAGGAGGACAGCATTTGCCTAGCCCATACTTCTTTCAGGAGGTCTGTGATGTGAAAGACCAAGCAGCCCCAGTCGGAATTGGCTGTTGAGGACATCTCAGCCTTGACCCTTCCTGTTGTACTCAGCTGGGCTGTGGTTGTGATCCTGCAGCCACGAGCTCAAAGCTCCTCATGCTTTCCAAAAGGAAAGCTCCTTCCCTAGCAGGAATCAGGGCTCTGTCCTTGCCATCTGGGGCTTGATTGGGCTCTATGCTACTCTTGGGAGGTGCTGGTGCTGATCCTGCATCTGAGGAGGATTGATGGGATGTCAGAGAAATGTGGTTAAATGTCAGCTGGCTAATAATTTAGGCATCTTTTCTAGTCAGCTTAAGAAATCTCACCAACTTTTTGTGCTCCTAGTTTAAACATTGCTATTCTCTCTCCTCCATCTATATTCCTCCTCATTTTTCCCTCTGATGTGCCACTGCCAAAGCAGTACCTTCTGGATGTTAGTTGCCTGTCTGACATTCCAGGGCCCTGATTCAGGTGTGCAGCTTTGGTCATTCCCCTAAAACAAGCAATGGATGACACTGATTGCTTCAACACATGGTGATGTGATTGAGGAGCCACTACTGGAAGAACAAAGTAGCAGAGAACTTGACTTCTGGGGAAAATACCCATAGCTTGGCAAACACAGCTCTGGCAAGTCCTGGTCTCCTGCCTGAGCACTTAAAGCAGCAGTGAATCACTTTTCTGTCACATGAGAGTCAGCAAGGCACAGAGACAGGCCCTTGGGCTTTGCTGGGCAAGGAGGCCATATCCAGGGCATAGGCTGGCTGCTGTCCACAGGTGATACTGAGCACTGGCTATGGAAGAGCTCAGACCAGTCCACCTCTCCTGACAGCACAGCGCAGGCAGCCCGATGGCAGCTTGCCATGGTATGGAGCGGTGGTGGGAGTCTGCCTCAGGGAGGAATGTGCACTATAATTCTTGCTGCAGGTGGGATAAAGGCAGAGTTTCCAGTTATTCCCTTCCATTTTGCTCAGTGTGTTTTTTTAATGCCATGTCTCTACAGGCTGTGCCTTGAGAGCTGAGCTGGGGCTGCGTGGCAGAGGCGCGGTGCTGCGCACCAGTGACAGAGCCTCCCCAGCAGCACGAGCCCTCTAATTCTGCGGGGGGCCGGGGCCAGTTCGCACAGCTACGCTCCGTAAAATGAATGAAGTTACTCTGTGGGAATCTGCTTAAAAATAGCAACCGTCACCTAGCAATAGCTGAAGCCTGGGGCCTGGAAGGTGCTAGAAGCCAAAAGTGGTTTCATTCAGGGTTGTACCAGAGGGGCATTTCTCTGAGCGTTAATGTTTTTGCTTTGTGAAGTGTCTCCCAAGACACAAGATGACTGCAGCTTGAGGAGAGGGTGCATCAACTTCCATGTCCCCAGGTGTTTGCCCCCTGCCACGGTGGGCCGTGTCTCTGACTGGGGTCCCTTGTGCCCGGCGGCGGGGCAGGGCACGGGACCTCAGCAGACACGAAGCCGCAGTGAGCAGCTCACGGTGCCTACCTGTTCGTCCCCGGGGCCGTGCTGGCTGTGTGGTGGCAGCGAGCTGGTCCTGTGGGTGGCTGTCACTGCTGGCACAGCGCCGGCCCCAGCGTCATCCCCCTGGCACCAGGGCGGCACAGGCGGCCCCTGCCCAGAAACACCCCGGGCTGGCCGCCCGGGCACCCTCTGAGCTCCCAGCGGGCATGAAGTTCATGAATTGGTTTCCTTTGTGTTCTGCAGTGCCCATCATGTGGATTGCCTGGTGCCTCGTTTTTCTCTGTAGCCGCACTGGCAAGAGCCGTCATTATTTCCAAACCGTCCCCACGGCTTTCCTTTATTCCCTCTGATGTAAAGCAATTGCTGAGAAGCTGGTTTGCTCCACAGTGCAGCCAATTCACAATCATCCTTTGATTCAATCTCTTGATTTATTAAGTCTAATTTTTTTTCCAATACTTTTCTCTTTGACTTGGACCTATTTATTCTCCCTAGCTCTTTTAGGCCACGTTAATTTGCTGTGTCTCGTCCTAATTGCCCATGCATTAGCTGATTCCTACAGGATAGTTTTCTGATGGAATAGGTATCACACCTGGATTGAGGTATTTAATTGTGATACATTCATTTTCACTCACCAAGTTTTCTACATTTCATAGAAATTTTAAAATTACAGTTGGGGGGTTTTGTTGTTGGGGTTTTTTTTTGGGAGGGGGTATGGTTTTGCTTTTTTTATTCCTTTGGTTTTGTGGGGTTTTTTGTTTCAGTGCTTTTTTATCTGGTAAACCCACAGCTCTTTTCCACAGCACTGCTTAACAGCCAGTACAGTTGTTTTTTAATCCAAGTTCCTCTTCTATTTCCTTTTGGTAGCTGAATACCAGATGATTTATCTCATGTTTTCTTTCCTCTAGAGACTGAGAATTATTTAGAAATACTAGAGATTAAAAAGAAACAAGTTCCGATTGTAATTCAAAAAAACTCTAGTATTTTCTAAAGTAGGTTAAAATAATATTTAACAATAAGTCAGGCTCCACATTTCACCTACGATGTATTGTGCAATTAAATAACACTTTGAATGTGACTGAACTGAAATTAGTAATGCTGGTTTACTTTTCACCAGCTGAAATGTTGAACTCATCTTTTATCTCTGTGTTACAAGAAGAGATAAGAAACTACAGTGGATGGTGTGCTGTCCCAGAGATTGCCGTGACTTGGACTGCATTGTGACTTTTAGCATCCTTGTTTTGATTTGCTGAAATTGATCATTGACTGAATCACTTTATTTCATGGAAACCTGGTTTGTGCATGATTCTAAGTGAGTCTGGCAGTGATGCAGCTTTGGGTGTAGCCATGCAGAAGAGCTGGACTCTGGACATGGCCAGGAGGGATTTTTCAGGATTGCTCTGAGCTATCCGGACCTGCTGTGTCTTTTCTGAGGCCTCAGAGACACTGCTAATAGTCCTTTAGGACACTGCTAGTGTCCTTTCAGTCACTGGCCAGGCCAGAATGGAAAAGAAGCTAGAGGGAAGTAGAAGACAAATTAAAAGTGATTTGGTATCATTTTGTTCTGTGTGCGGATGCCTGGGCTGTTCTGCACTTCTTTCCAGCATTTTCTCTTGACTGTTAATGCAACAAGGGGAGAAGCAATAGGGTTCCTTCAGTGAGTGTTGGAAAATGGTTGTCCTACTTCTTCACGTCCAATCTCTATTTAAAGCTCCTTGTGAATGTCTTTTTTTCCCTGAAGCTAAAAAATATCATCTGTCATTAGACACTGTTGGTTTATTTACTTACTGTGCAGTACTGTTGCTATCTTTCATTACAAAGTAACATTTGTTTTTTAACAATAAAGGAAAACATTACTGACAGATGGGTTTTGATGTTTGGTGTTGGACTGCAAACCTTCCACCCTCATAGATGGGTTTTCCAGGATGGATGCAACTCTCCCTCTGCTTGATCCATTAATCAGGGCAACAGCATGTGCACTCTACTAATTAGGAGTCACACTATGCGAACAGCCGGCTCTGAAGGGAACAGGGGGTCAGGGCAGCACGTGTTTGTGCTACCAGGAACTATCTGCCTTCATCTAAATTCCCCACGTATCACTTAGAAGAAAGAAAGCAAATAGATAATACAATCAAGACCCCTAAAAGTACATAGTGAAACCTATAAAAAACAACAGCCAAATTAATTTTTGGTCTAGAAAGCTGTCCCTGCACAGTAATTTGCAAGATAGTTTCCAGTCCCATCTGCTGTCAGACGCTGTCCCTGTTTCAGTCTTGTGGCTCAGATCCACAGTTGCTTAGATGTCTAACCAGCAAGGCCTGGGTCTCCACGTGTTTTGGTGCATGCGAGTACTTGTGTTTTCTCAAGAATCTCCACTCTGGGAAACATAATTCTGTCTTTAGCTGACACTCAAATTGCTTATAGTTTTGAAAAAGATCTTACAAATAGGATCTCTAGAGGCTGTGGCACCAGAATACAAAAAAGTACTTGTAAGCCATTATTGCAGGGGTGGGAACAAAGTGTCGTGATTTTAAATTTGTTGATAGGTGTTCTTGGGTGTACCGATGGCATTCCAGCCAGCCAGCTGGCCTCAAAACCTCTTACAAAACTTTGAGCAGGACTGTTGCTTGGCAACTGCTTAGCTAACATTTGTATTAGTGTATTCCTTTGTCAATTTTCTAAGTTTTTCAATACTTGATAGAAAAAAGAAATTTAAAGTTCATCAGCAGCTGCTCAGTCACCTGCATTGTATATGGAAATTAAAAGGAGAACAGTAATTCCTTACCAATGGCAGTGAAATGCATACAGGAATGGAGGAAAGATCATGTGTGATGTTCTTCAGCTCATGTGCCACTGGGAGCTGCCAGCAGAGGTGCAGCTGAAGGGAGCGCTAGGCATGTACTTAAAGCTACGTGGGGCACCTCTAATTTGTGAGGTCTATTTTTTACACCAGTATTTCTAAAAGAAAAATGAAAGGCAACAACAAAGATTTGTCCCAGCAGCTATCTCAGCTATTCTCTGCTGTAGAGGTATATCTTCCCTAATATGTCTGCTAACATTTGGAAGAAAAGCACAGAAAAAGCAGAACTGTGGTTACTGGCTGCCTGCCATTCGATAACGAATGCTGCATTCCTCTGCCAGCACTGCAGCAACTCAGGCCTGTTGGCAGGGATGCTGCCAAGCCCCTGACCTGGCTGGGTGAAGTCAGGCCTGCATTGCCATCATTTTCCCTGACGGTCTATTAATTTGGAAGTGCTGTGGAGGACAGCCTGCTTTCCTCTTGGGGATCGCCAGTCGTGCAAGAGGTGTGTGCAGTTTCATCTGGCATTGTGGCATGCGTCCTGGGAACAGCTTGTAGAAGGACAGGAGGCTGAGAGAGAGATTCTCCTCTCTGGCCAAGCAGTACTTAAAGCCACGTGGGAGGGTTGCAAGAGAAGAGGTAGGCAAGGAACAAAAGTTACGTTTTTATGATACTCACTCAGAAAGCTGCAAGACCCCAGCCTAGCTACTACCCCAAGTTAATTTACAGGCATCCCATTATGCCTTTGGAGACCACAGTACCTCCTGAGGATCACCAGGGCAAGAAGAGACAGCAATCCCTGAGAAGGGGCCAAAGTGAGCATCCTTCCACACGAGTATGGCCAGTGTAGTGGGGTCAGTTATTAATTCTTAGGATGGCTGTACACTTGTGATGAATTGCAGCCATTAGGGCTTGAATCCCTCCTTTCACAATCCCTGTCTCTGAATGAACTCAATCCCCTAAGGCCCCGGGCAGCGTATCAGCAAGTGTGTGCTTATCACTAGGCATGCGCACAGATGGATGTTACCGAAGCAACACTGGTGGGTCCCAGTGTGCAGCTGAATCAGACTTCCAGTATTACTGTGAAGTGGTTGTGGTGAGCATTTATGATGTTAGTTAATGGACAAATTTTATTAATTGCCCTTGTGGGTATTTTTGTTACATTTTCATGTGAATTTATCTTTCCATTGTAACTTACTAGGGAGTTTCAGTACTGGTTTGATCTCAGGGATTCAGTTACACAATGTGCTGTCGGCTTTAAAATCAGTTGCTTTGCCTGTACATGCTCATGTGTTGGCTGATTTTTCAGAGGAGGTCATGATGTAAGTCTAGACATCTGAGGTAAGATAAAGCCCTTGATCTGCCTGTAGTTTTGGTTACCTAAAGCACTTTAGCAACTTGCACTAAAAACACAGATTTAAAATTGCAGTGAGTAGGCACAAAAATATTCCAAAGCTTCCCTGAAATCACTCTGAATAAAATAGAGTTGAATGCAACACGATAGCTAAAAGGCCCTGTGAAATTTGAGTGCAGGGCAAACATTTTGGCCAGACCTTTCAGATCAAGGCTAGTGTGTACAAAGCTGAACATCCAGAATGGACTGATTTTCAGGGATGCAGAAGGCCCCACTGATCCATCAGAGATGGCTGGAGTCGATGCAGAGAGGGATTTGCCTGCCTGCCTGGAGAGGAGCCCAGTCCTGCTCTCCCTTCCTCTCAGGAGCTGCAGAGGGGCAGCATGAGCTCTCCTGAGGTGGGGTGTCAGGAGGACCACTTGGGCAGTAGCTGGAAACTTTTGTGCCACTTCCTGGGCGTTTCATTTACAGAGGGGGTTTTGGCAAACCTCAGAGAGTACCCACTCTCACAGAGTGAGGGGTACGAGCTGCAGGAGACTGAGCGCTGGCCTTGCTCTTTTGCAGGACGATGATTCCTGTGACCGAGTTCCGGCAGTTCTCGGAGCAGCAGCCGGCGTTCAGGGTGCTGAAGCCCTGGTGGGATGTGTTCACGGACTATCTCTCTGTCGCCATGCTGATGATCGGTGTGTTTGGGTGCACGTTACAGGTAAATCAGCCGGGACTGAGGTGTGGCGGGTGCTCTCAGGGCTGGTGAAAGAACACCACAGATGAGGAAGGTCCTTGGAAGGAGGTGTCCCGTCTTGTTTTATCTCTTGGGCTCACCATGAACAAAGGAAAAATTTGCTGGTCCCAGGATTAAAGCTGTTTAGGTAGCAACATCAAATAACACAGACCAGACTCTCAGCAGCTGTAAATCAGCAGAGTTGCACTAGAGTCAATGCCAGCTAAGATAAGAGCTGTTGGTTTGGCTGGTGCCTGAATCACTGTTTTCACCGCAATCTGGCATAACAAAACAGATGGTCAACTGAAGTTCTTATTTTGTACCATTTTGCTGTTTGAAAAATGTAATTTGGTAATTTCTGTTTTTCTTTATTTGGCAAATGCTAATAATCTGTCCTTATGCCTTGCAGCATAAGATTTGAAATCAATGTGCTTATTCTGTTAATGCCACCCCCAGCTAATATTTTGTCTCTTCCATTCCAAAACATCTCTGAGGATGCTTACAAGTAAACAATTGACATTACTGTCAATCAGTGTTAGTTACATTTGGCTAAGAAGCCAAAAGCGGAAAAGAAATGAAACTACTGTTTGGGGTAACTCCACATAAATATAAAGTTGCAGTACTGGTTCGAACATGGATCTGGCATTTTTTGGCATGACTTTGAAATGGAGCTAAAGGGACACATTGACAGAGCTCTTGTTTCAGAGGAATTTTCTCACTTACATGGCCCAGGATTTAGATATACTGTCTCAACTTTCACATGAAATCTGCTGTAGTTTTGCCTGTATTTTCCACATTTAAAAATCTCTTTATATAGGACTGAATTTTGCATTAGTAGCTACGTGTTTGCTTAACCATACAAAGTAAATAATCTGTTACTTTTAAATTTACCTGCTTGATTGGATAAAGCACACTGGAAAATAATGTGTGGAAACACTGAAATAATAGATGATTTTTTTTTATTCCAACTTATTGCCAGATACATGAATCCAAGGTGTAAGTAAGGGTGTATATCACAATAGTGTTTACAGACAAAGATTAACTACAGGAGTTTCTGATGTGTCAACAGTTACAGCACTGATATTGTTTAAAATACCTGTGGCTGTATCTCAGCATTTCTCTGCATCAGGGTGGATCATCAAGGAGGATCTGATTTTGGTAGCTCTTGTTGCATACCCTGTATTTAGTGCTTTCAGCCACTGTGATGTCAAAGAATACATCTACACTACACACACATTCTTAGTTTGGGCCTGTTCCAGTTAGTCACTGAAGGCAAGTAACAGAGCTCCTTGGTTTATCAATGGATTAGCAAATTCAGACCTATCGGGAGCCCTGGATTGAACTTTGAACTGTTACCCCAAGTTAAACTAAGGGTGATTGGTCCCTTAAGGCACTCTGATCTCAGTTGGTCAACACGGATGACCAGCTCAAATTAAGAAAATTGCCCTTTTTTTGTTTTTGTTTATTTATAGACCGACTCAAGGACAGAGCTACATTTTTTCTCCCAGGTGTGTAGTCCATCCCACAAAAGTCCCCCATAGAAAGGGACTTTTTACAAGGGCATGTAGTGATAGGACAAGGGGTAATGGCTTTTAACTGAAAGAGAGCAGGTTTAGATTAGATATTAGGAAGAAATTCTTCACTGTGAGGGTGTTGAGGCACTGGAACAGTTGAAGTTCCCAGAGAAGTTGTGGATGTCCCATCCCTGGAAGTGTCCAAGGCCAGCTTTGAGCAACCTGATCTAGTGAAAGGTGTCCCTGGCCATGGCAGCAGGGTTGGAATTAGATGATCTTCAAGGTCCGTTCCAACCCAGATCATTCTACGATTCTGTGAGGACTCTATATACATGTATGAGAATGTATACATGTACAATTTATATCCATCCACACACAAATGCCATCAAAGAATTATCCCTGTCTTTATTAAGACTGAAGATCAATAATTTTTCAGCATACATATGCCCACATTAGCCCTTTGTCAGCCATTTTTGGTGTGATAAGACATCACAGGGCGAGAGTACATCCACATGAATGCAGTTGTGCTGCTTTCAAGCCTAAGCTATCTCAGAACATCGTGTAGCCAGGGTGAATACAAGTGGCAATAACAGTCTGTCTCTGGGGAGAGCAATGCAGGAGATCTCTGGTCTTTTCTGGAATCATTGCCCACACTTGTCCTTATTCTGGATTGTCTGAATGTCCTCTTATTCAAATTATGGGAATCTAACCATAGATAAAAAGGGGTGACCTAATTCTTGGCGTATAGAATGAGTGTCTTGCTGGGAATAATAATAGCAGGGCCTGTGGGGCCAAGTAGCAGACTGTGGAGAGGAATGTCTGTCAGCTGGAGGAACTCCAAGGACAGCTACCCATTGGTGCTGCCACCATTGTTTGTACATCAGTTCAAAAGATACCTTTTTGTGTGTTTCAGGTCATGCAAGACAAGATAATATGCCTTCCAAAGCGCCTACAGCCTTGCCAGAACCAATCTAACAGTTCAAATGTGTTTAACACAGTCCCAGATACAACCCCCCTTCCGCCACTGAAGCCATCCACCCCTCCAGCTACAGTTGAAATGAAAGGACTGAAGACTGATTTGGACCTTCAGCAATACAGCTTTATAAATCAGGTGTGCTATGAACGGGCTCTGCACTGGTATGCCAAGTACTTCCCTTACCTTGTCCTTATACACACGCTGGTCTTCATGCTGTGTAGTAACTTTTGGTTCAAATTCCCCGGATCAAGCTCCAAAATTGAACACTTCATTTCAATACTTGGGAAGTGTTTTGATTCTCCCTGGACAACAAGAGCTTTATCTGAAGTGTCAGGGGAAGACTCTGAAGAGAAAGATAACAGGAAGAACAACGTCAACAAGTCTAATACTGTTCAGCCAAGCACTGAAGGCACTTTGGTCAAGACACAGTCTTTAAAATCAATCCCTGAGAAGTTAGTTGTGGATAAGGGAACACCTGGGGCATTAGATAAGAAAGAAGGTGAACAGGCCAAAGCACTGTTTGAAAAGGTGAAGAAATTCAGACTGCATGTTGAGGAGGGTGATATACTCTATGTCATGTATGTTCGCCAGACTGTACTTAAGGTAATTAAATTCCTTATTATTATTGCTTACAACACAGCACTTGTCTCTGAAGTTAATTTTACAGTAGTCTGTAACGTTGATATTGAAGACATGACAGGATACAAGAATTTTTGCTGTAATCACACAATGGCACATCTGTTCTCTAAACTTTCTTACTGCTACCTGTGCTTTGTAAGCATCTATGGCCTCACATGCCTTTATACGCTGTACTGGTTGTTCTACCGCTCACTGAAAGAATATTCTTTTGAATACGTTCGGCAAGAGACGGGAATTGATGATATCCCAGATGTCAAGAATGACTTTGCTTTTATGCTGCATATGATTGATCAGTATGATCCTCTCTACTCCAAGCGGTTTGCCGTCTTCCTGTCTGAAGTCAGTGAAAATAAGCTGAAACAGCTGAACCTAAACAATGAGTGGACTGCAGATAAACTGCGACAGAGGCTACAGACAAACTCCCATAGCCATTTGGAGCTACAGCTTTTCATGCTTTCTGGACTGCCAGACACAGTTTTTGAAATTACTGAGCTGCAGTCATTAAAACTTGAAATAATTAATAATGTAATGATACCAGCAACCATTGCACAGCTGGACAATCTCCAGGAGCTCTCATTGCACCAGTGTTCTGTGAAGATCCATAGTGCTGCCTTGGCTTTTCTAAAGGAGAATCTCAAGATCTTGAGCGTCAAGTTTGATGACATCAGAGAACTTCCACACTGGATGTATGGCCTCAGAAATTTGGAAGAGCTCTATTTAATTGGCTCCCTAAGTCACGATATTTCCAAAAACATTACACTGGAGTCCTTTCGGGAGCTTAAAAGCCTAAAAGTTCTTTACATAAAAAGTAATTTGTCCAAAATCCCACAATCTGCAGTCGATGTTTCAAGCCACCTGCAAAAACTGTGCATCCATAATGATGGCACGAAGTTAGTGATGCTCAACAACTTGAAGAAGATGGTCAACCTGACACAGCTGGAATTGGTTCATTGTGATTTAGAGCGCATACCTCATGCAGTCTTCAGCCTTCTCAGTCTTCAGGAGTTGGATCTGAAAGAAAACAACCTCAAATCCATTGAAGAAATAGTAAGTTTTCAACACCTGCGAAAACTGACAATTCTGAAGCTGTGGTACAACAGTATAACATACATCCCAGAGCATATAAAGAAACTCACTAGTCTAGAGCGGCTTTCCTTCAGCCATAATAAAATAGAAGTTCTTCCGTCCCACCTATTCCTATGCAACAAAATCAGATATTTGGATTTGTCTTACAATGACATTCGCTTTATCCCACCTGAAATAGGAGTTCTGCAGAGTTTACAATACTTTTCCATTACCTGCAACAAAGTGGAGAGCGTGCCAGATGAACTATACTTTTGCAAAAAACTTAAGACTCTGAAAATTGGGAAAAATAACTTGTCAGTCCTTTCACCTAAAATCGGTAATTTGGTATTCCTCTCCTACTTGGATATTAAAGGCAATCACTTTGAAATCCTCCCCCCTGAGCTCGGTGAGTGCAGAGCTCTGAAGCGGACTGGTTTCACTGTAGAGGACACCTTGTTTGAAACGTTGCCTTCTGATGTCAGGGAGCAAATGAAAGCTGAGTAACTTCTCGCTCAGCTTTACAGAAATAACACTTCTACCAAATATGCTCTAGAGAGTGCATACTCTGAATATGCATTTAATTTGTCATTATTTTTTTCTTTTTCAAATCCTTTCTGTACAAAAAAATTTGGAGTAAGGAGTACATATATTTTTAAATAAATTTCTCTCATATTTTTTCACTGTTTTAAGATATTTTTAAGTTTGTTTTGCCCATAGAACAAGGGCGTCTGTAACTTAATTTTTAACGATAAATGTAAATGGTTTCATCTGCTGGTTTGTTTTCCTTTTCCTAATCCCACCAGGAAAACGCTGTTTAAGATATGTGCTTTGGGTTGCATAGTTTGTAATCGAAGATGATATTGTCTTCCTGGTTATTGTTAATCCCTTAGGACATGGTCTTCAACAGGTGGTGCTGCAGGTGTTGAATGCCTTGTTTCCTCTTCTCTTCAGTGGCAGTAAGAAGGTGTTCAGCATCTAATGAGATCAAATCTGGGTTGACAATCCTTTTTTTATTATGACATGATTTTCTCAGATGGTCAATGTAAGTAGAAAAGGTTCTTTATATATTTTAATAGGTGTGAGGGAGCATGCAGAACTCCTTCAGGGCCTTTTGGCAAGCTCAGTCTGTCTGTCCATTCACACACTGCACTGAGCTGGAGGTACTGACTGTGATTTCCTCTCTGGTGCAGGAAGAGTAAGGTCACAGTTCACAGGGGAATCATGACCAAAGTGACTCATGCCGAAATGTTTTCCAAAACAGTGCAAAGGGATGTGGCTGCCCATTTCCTATTAAACTGAATGCAAGGGGTGCAATGAATTCACTGTGTTGGAAATGTCAACCCAGTGAGATGAAACACTATCATGAAAAACCCCATCCTCCCCTAAACACCCAATTCTGCAAGAAAGTGCCTTCTGCCCCCCTCAATTCACTTCCCCACACGATTGCTTGGCACCATGCAGAAATGGGATCCCCAAAAAGTGCAATCAAGTTTAGTTTGTAAAGCTTCTGACAAGGAAATAGTATCTAATATGCTCCTTAATTGAGCTTGGGTATCATTAAACCAAGCTCAGCACAGGAACATTTGCAGTTTTGCAAAAATGAGATTAAATGAACACATTAACTTCTCACAAGTCTCAGCCTACTCCAAGAACAGTGATGAAGGCTATGTTTTCATCTTCCAGATAGTAATTAAATTGGAAATCATACAGTTGCAAGTCTGCTTTTTGAAATAACATCATAATCTCTGATAATTATGCGTCAGGTTGGGAACTTTATCCTCTGAAGCCACATTCAGCTGTTTTTTTTAATCCGGCCATTTGTTTTGTTTTAGTCAGGGTTGACAGGGATGTGCTGCTCGCAAGCTAATTTAAGCTAATCAAAAAGAACCACATGATGGTAAAATATTTTGCTGGGAGGAAATCTCTTCACACTATCCAGCACATATTTGAGTCAGATGCAGGCACTGCATAAATGGTTTGCAAGAATATCTAAGAATAAGTGCTTATTTCTCTAGGAGGCAATGCTGTTCATGAATTGCAAAGGTTGAGTTACTGGTTGTTTAAACTTATGTAAAATACTTGTCTGACAGCTGTCAGATTGGTTGCTCTTAAATGTTTTCTAACTCATTGCGTGTTTGGAGCTACAGTTAATCTGAGTTCCTGCACTTGGTACAAAAGCATACTGTTGTTTTAAGAGTCTGATTTACGAAGATGGGGAGACAAACTACAGGGAGGACTTCCTCATTCATCCAGGGTACCAAGTCAGAGTTACGTTTCGTGCTTGGCTATGTTCTGGAGAAGATCCATGTGATTAATCAAAAATAGGTCAGGCGTGAAGGAATCAAATCAAGCTTTTTTAAAGGGCTTGGATTCAGTTCTGTTGAAGACCTGTAACTGATGTAGCTATTGCAAAAGCTACTCTTACTCGTATGTGGAATGCACTTAATGGAACAGCTTGGCAGTATATATATTCTAAATGTATTTCACTTTGATGTAATGGGAAGGAGAGAAACATTTCATTGCTCATATTAACCTAATTATGTAAACCAAAGTGCTGTTGTCCCTGATGAATGTAAACTGTTTGAAATGTCCAAGTAATGAGTGGAGCTGTATAGTTCTCTTACTTAGATTTGAAATATGGGATTACATTTAAAGTTTTTTTAAAAAGTCTTTGTATTCCTAGATGTAGCATTTTAAATCCCTAATTTATTTTGTGTCTAATGTTGTTTCATGCATAGTTTGTGGTCTGTTTTCTGAATGGAAGTTATGCACCCATCCTAACTGAAGGTTGAAGACTTATTCTACGACGCTGTTGTAAATACATCACTTAGGGGATGTGGGGGTTTCCTCTGTTACCGATTACATTTATATCAGTGCAACCCGTCATGTGGACACAGTTACACGAGTATAAAGTGCCTTGTGCTGGCATATCTTTATTCACTTTGATAGGAATAAACTATACCAGTCTGAGCACTTTCATGCTAATAACTGTATCTTCTCCCCGGGTTTGGTCTGCTGAGACAACTTTTATCAGTCTAACAGCTCACTGCCACAAAAAAGGGGCAGTTCCCTCCTCCTCCCATGCTCCCTGTTCTTGCCAACACATTCCTGCTGCTTCTCTTGTACCTCTATAGGTCTGGTGCTGGTCTGATCCCTCCATAGGACAAATCAACTTTTTAAACCAGCAGAAAACTATGCCGGTTTTAAAAAGGGACTAATTTTCTGCTGGATCAGCTCTCCAAAGGATTGGATGGACACCAGGGTGGGAGTAACAAGGAGACAGGACTCTGCAGCTAGATCTGGGTAAGGAGAAGGTGGGATAAGTCACTTTGGAGGTGCTAGGTCAGTTCATCATCTTGCTGGGCCACATGCTTGGAGAGCTGTGCTGTTTTATCTACAGCAGCATTAGGCAGCTTGGCTTTTGTGAGTAGACAGCCCTCAGGCTCACAGTGAATGATAAAATATCACATTACTGTTAATTTCTTTATGAAACAAACTCAGGTAGCTGCATTGTTGACTTTTCTAAACTTCTTACTGTCTATTCTGGGGTGTATTTTCCAAACCCATGTTACAGTATTCTAGAAATGCATCAGCTGAGAGAAGATTGTTTCCTAATTCTATATGACATCCAGGAAAACATGTAAAAGTGCCATATTTACTCAGTGAATCATGTACTGCTCGTATGTATATTCACATACTAGACTTTTCTGTGACTGATAGTATTTGACTTAGAATGGATGGACAATTTGTGGATAATACTTTAGGCATGGTTTGTATATATACAAAGAGTTTATATAACTACTTACTTTAACCAGGTGCCTAACAAGTATGACAATTCCAGAATTTAAGCAAAGTGTTTTTTCATTATTGCTCAAAAATAATAAAAATATTCCTTGGTAATGGAAACAGAGATGACAAAGATTGCATCAAAAGTAAGAAGACAAACTTAATAGTACATTAAGCCTGAAAAGCAAGTCTACTTGGTGAGACGTGCATCTCCCCCTTTGTCAAAATTAGGATGGATATTTGTGCTGACCTCATGTATCCAGCCAGCCCAACAACTTTTGCAAATTTAGATTGGAAAGCAATTGCTCCAAGTTTCATATCACATTTCTGGCACTTCAGTAATTCATGTGCTTGAGTGGTGACGAATCCTGTAAGGATGCCAAGGAAAAACTCTGAAATTTGACCAAATGGACAAACTTCTTAATTCTGTAGCAAGAATCTTAGTATGATTAGACCTGCATAGTGTTACATTGCAATATAGTACACCCAGGAAAAAATGGAAATAAAATGCTCTTTTGTAATAATGACCATTGTCAGACTGCAATGTGATTATTTGTTTGGGAAATATTTTGTTTCTGGGTTACCTAAAGATCAAACTTTGAGTTTGGTCCCTTGGGAGGGAAATCAGGAAAGTATGTTTGAAAAAACATCATTATACTTGACAGGATTTACAGTTGCACGGTCTCGCTTCCTGTGCACCTCCTTCCATCCCCTCACTCTGACAGCCAGAAAAATGGCCAGGAAAGAAGCCATCCCTGCTGGAGCAGCTCCCCTGCTCCAGTCCCTGTGCTCTGCCAGGGCTTGGGGGAGATGCTGGGAGCCCTGCCAGCCTGCAGCCGGGGCTGTGAGGGCTCCTTCCTCCCCCAATTCCGTACCTGCTCTGCCAAGGCAAGTGATGCTGTTAGTCCTTGCATCTGACATACTCCCCTACAAATCTCCTGATGAGATTTGGACATCGCTCCAAAGACAATTGGGCTGCCTGCATTTGGTATGGGGCATTTTCCTCATTTCTCTCTTTAAATTGTGAGCAATAATGTGTTTCAATTTTCAGTTTTTATACTGAGACAGCAAAGTCCTGCCAAGATATGGAGCAAGAAATACTCCTCTCTGGTCCTTGTGGTCCCAGTGGAGGGACAGGAGCGGTAAGCACAGCAGCCTCAGTCAGCTTTGCCTTTGGGTAAGCCCTGGCAGGACGGCTCGGCACAGCAGCTCTCTGCAGGTCCACCTCCACCCAAGGGTGCTCGTGCACACCGGTTTCCCATCACATGGCCTGCCCATCAGCATGCTCTTGTCTGTGACACTCATTGCAGAGGACCTGATGGACAAATGTGGACTAGACCTGCCCTGTTCCCTCTGGCATCGAGAGGGCTGGCATGTCATGGGGGTACATGAGGTTGGCAGATGTGCAGTGGATGGCAATGGTCCCAGAGCTTCCACATAAGGAAGACCAGACCAGCATAAGGATGTCACTACCAGTCCTCTGGCTCCAGGCACACATTTGAAGGAGCTTGTGGTGTCAGAGAAGTTGTTTTTATCACTGTCTTGATGCAAATGAGGCTGTGCAGTGACTGGGATATGGCTGATGGCTTTGGCTGGGGCACGTAAACTGTGAGGCTGCTCATGGTGGTTGGTGGGGCCATGCTGGGTCCTCACACATGGGCTGTCTGCATGTGGACAGGCCTGAAATGGAGCTGGTTTTCAGAGCAGGGCTTCCCCCACCTGTCCCAGGTCAGAGAGAGGCCGAGTGTGTCCAGAGGTTGTGCTTCCAACAATAAAATACCCTCAAAGAGAGTAACAATCATGGGTGGTGGGGTTTGGTGACTTTTAGCCAGGGCCAGATTCCCAGGTACCATCATGGGCAGCACTGGTAAGTGTGATCCCAGGGTGTGGAGTAAAACACCTACAATGCAGGCAAGCTTGAACCATTCTACTGTCAAGCATGATTTTATCAGCCCATCCTCTCCCCTGCTGCCCAGGCCTATGAAGATGCACCCAAAGCATGGGGTATGGGGACCACATCCAGCAGCATCCTTTATGTGGCAAGGTGGTAGTGGCATGGATGTTGAGGATGATAATAGCAAGATGGTGTTTCCTTCAAAACCTTTGTCAATGGGCCCAGTGAGACATGTCTGACCATGTCCATTTACAGGGCTGCAATACATAGTTCATATTAAAGTATATATACTAAACTACAGTTTATACTAAAGGCAGCTACTTCAGGAACCAGACAGAGGTGGCTAGGGAATTTAGGACTTCCAGATGCACCAAGAGGCCCAGAGCATGGAGGGATTTCAGCAAATAGTCATTTGTTAGTCCATGTGTTGCTGCCAGCCCAGTGTGATACTCCAGAACATGGGCTGACTTGATTTGTTGTGTTTTTACATTGCTGGAGTAAGAGGGCTACTAATCTGCCTGTAGGAGGAATTTTGTCACATAAATTTTATGGACTGTGGTAAATAAGTGTTGATATTTTGCTGAATTAAAATTGAATTTAAATGTAACCCTTGTCTCTTGCCAGCTGGGGTCATGTGGCACTGTTAGACTGGCTTGTGGAGACTGCCTGCAGTTCTATTTATTTAGTAAAATATTTTGGCAAAGCTCTGGCATCCTGTTTCCTTGCTGCGAGCAGAAAGCAGTTAAAGCAGCAGAGAACTTCAGCACAGTCACAAGGTTACCCTTAGGAGCAAGTTGTTGACCACAGCTAGGAGGCAGATGAAATTTTTGCAAGTTCAGAACCAGTTGCAAACAAAACCACAGAGCCAAGTAATACCCTCGGCAAAGAGTAACTTTGGGAAGCTGAAACAGAGGAGCAAATACAGGCAGGATCAGTGCCGGGGAGGTCTGCAACCTCATTTACCCGTTTGTCCCTCTCCCAAGGCATGTGATGGTCTCCAGTGCAGGGGTGGACAGTGAGAGGGACAGGCTCACTGCCTTTGGGTGCAAAACAGCTGGAAGTAGCAGAGCTGCACCTCTCACCTATGTTTTGGAGGTCATGCTACTCATAAGGCAGTTTATTTGCCCACTTGACTGCAACACCTCTGTGCTGGATGTGCTGAGTAGAAGACTGGCCAGCCTCAAAGGGACAAAACTTATTATTTTCTTTAAATATAAGAAATCTATTGCCACATCCTCATTGCAAGGTTTCAGTGTGCAACCTGTCCCATTTTGGGAATAACTGATCCTTCTCAGTTGCTACCACCTTATCCGAATCCGTATGTGGACTTTGAGCAGGATAAGACATGGTAAAAACCATTACAATTGTGCTTCCAGCTGGTGGCTACAAGGCTTCTTGAAAACAGCCTAATCTTTGGGGGGTTTACCCCTGTTGCTTCAATGAGCGAAAAAGCTTCTACAAAGCCCAGGACCTCGACCTTTTTTTCAAACTGGAGAGCTTATCAGGGGCATGAATGAGTAGAATAGAAGAGAAAAGTAAATTTCTGAGCTGGTGGAAATGGCTTTGCAATGCCTGGCGTTTGCTCAGTGGAAGAGCAACCAAGTGGTCCTGCCAGTTCAGGGCTGGATTGGCCAAGCAGGTCATGCTGGTTCCTCCTGCCTGAGCAGCCCTGCCCAGGAGCTTGGCATGGATGCCTGATAAACTGTCAGACGAACTGCTGAGCACATGCTTTGCCTTTGCCAGCAAGTATTTCTGCTGAGGTTGTGAAAGCAGAGAGGTACTGCTTCAGAGCTGCTGATTGTGCCCATTGTCAGAAACCAGCTGCACAAGGGGCACATCCCAGCCGACACCAGCATCCAGGCACCCTGGGCATCAATGGTCCAGCTCTGCCACAGCACTTGTGCCATTCGCAGCTCCTCCAGAACTGTGGGACTCTTTTCTTAGCACCATAACCCACACTATCTTGGGAGTGCCCAAGTACTATTGGGTGTTTTCTTTAGGGAAGTGAGTCTGGGACCTGGTGAGTGACCAACTTGTGCACCAACAGGAGCTGGAGCTTGCACCTGCTGCAAGTTTGCCTTAAGTCTTGCAAAGAAGAAGGCTTTTTGTGGGAAACCTGTGAAAAAGACCTGAAAGGAAAATTCAGTGCTTATCAAGCCTCTGTGGGGGACAAATAGAAGCTTGCGGGCCTGGAAAAAATCATGTGATGAGGCAAAGGGCTGCTGCATCCTGGGGGGTGTGATGATACCCAGGCAGGGAGGGGTGCTGGGGTGCTGCCGGCACTGGCGCTGCAAGGGCTCAGGGGTCACGTCACTTGTTCAAGAGCAGGGCAAACTTTGTAAGAGGAGAGGTTTTTACAGTCACTGCAGAGAGGGCTGTGGCCTGGGGAGCGAGGCACCAGTGAAAAGGTGTTTTGTTGGGGCTTGGGTTTCTCCCGGGCCGGCGCTCTCCCTTGGCAGGGAACTGGGAAAGGGAGGAAGAAGACGTGTTGCTGTGGCAGTGCAGGCAGCAGCCGCCATGGGCACAGGGCTCCCGTCCTGCACTGCCACCACCTCTGCCGACAGGACACTTGGCGCTCTCCGCAGAAATGAGAAAAGCCTGGCTTTACTCAAATGTCGCTTTTTCCCCCCAGCTTCGTTGCTCCCAGTAGGTGGGCCTCAAGAGTCTTCATTCATAAAGGGGCAGGAGGTAAATCACACTGCCCAGAGGAAGTTACACCGACATATGAAAAATGTGGCTGCCCAAAACTCATAGGTTCCAGACCTGATTGTGTCCCAGGGCTTGCAAAATGTTTATGGACTTTTTTTTTTTTCCAGGAAAAAAAATAAGATTCCTCTAGTGGGCCAGTAGATGACTGAAGTGGTGAGTTTCCTAAAACTGGTCTTCCCCTCATGCTCCCAGGACCCCAAGACTGGAGCACAGGACACCAAGGGTCACCATGCATCATCTCACCAGAGAGGCCAACAAGCCCTAAAACACCCGTAAGGAGGACATGTGGCAGAGGGCAGGGGAGGCCAGCTGAGGTGCTCCCAGTGTCACTGGTAGCTCTTTTCTCCATGCTGCAGGTGTTCTCAGTTTTGCCAGGAACCACAGAATCATGGAATATTTTGAATTGGAAGGGACCCACAAGGATCATTGAGTCCAGCTCTTATGTGAATGGCTGATATAAGGGATTGAACCCATGACCAACCGATCCTGTCTTAGTCTTTGGCCCAGGAATAATTCCTGGCTGAACTAATCAGTAGGCTCCAGGGGTAGGATGTTCAGCGGTACAATTAGGTGCTCTGCCTCAGACCCCTCATGTGGCACAGGCTGCTCCCTCCTCCTTCAGCTCCTTTCTGCATCCTTTGGCTGGAGGTGGAAGGTAACTAGTAACAACCATGTGATGCTCAATCCCAAGCAGCTAAAAGGAGGTGACAAGATCCCTATCCAAAGGACTTAGAGTCAGATACCACCACCCCTGGGTGTTCAAGGCTGCTTGATCCCAGCAGCTGAGTGTAACCCTCTATACATCACAGTCCAGCTGAAAAATTGTTGCCAGCATTTTGGTATGTGCTGAGACACTATGCAAACAGAAGTCAATCATTATTAATGTGTGTGTGGATGTTTTCCCTTGACAGCAGCACAGTCGAGCCTTAGCCTTATCTAAATCTCATTTAACCATCTTTCCAAGAAAGTTCTGAAAAGTGGCTGGAAACTGCATTGAAATCCATCCACTTGAGCCATAGTTTCGTCCAGTACTTGTTTAGAAGAAGTTATGCCCGAGAGATCTGCCTAATGTATGAGCCTGTTTTCCTTGCACATTTGCCTGCCTTGACATTTTTCTATTGGAGATCACTCAGCTGTTGGGGATCTGTGATAATGATGATTTAAAAACAAGGCCAGCAAGGAATTCAGACAGAGTACAAACAAATGGCCCAAAGCTGCCTCTACCCCAAATGTATTTCCATTTTTCACACCCTTTTTCTCTACAGCATAGAAGGCCCATAACACTCTGTAAGTGCATGTTTACAGTCACTTCAGGCCTCCAAGGGCATCGTGCAAGAAAATATCTCTCATTATATATGAAATGTGAGAAGTTTAGAAGCTTTTCAAGTGAATTCCATTAATGTTGTGCCTCTACCATGCCTGCAGCTCTCTCGGTGGGTTTTGATCCCATCTTTACGTGTGCCTTGGATGCTTTGGTTGCCTTCCAAGATAACAAGACTGATTCCCTGTTTTTCAGTTACAGGGTGTCCCTGAGCACTTCGTTTTCAGGCCTTTAATGTATTATTTGCCACGGATGCACAGATAATGCAATAGATGCCTGACTTATTACGTCTTATGGAGATTCTGTGAATTTTTTCCCCATTGCAATCTTCATGAAGAAGTTTGTTTATTCTACAAAACTTCAAAGCATTCAAATTTAAACATTTTGCTTTCCCTTTTATGGCTATGAGTAGGAGAGGTGAGACCTCAGGGTGTGGGCCTCTTCCAGTGTCACTGACAGGCAGCAGATATTACAGAGGCCAGCGGAAACTGGGAACACACCAAACAACGTCTTATAAGGGTGAAGGGCAGGGGCTGAGGCGAGGAGCCCACTGAGCACTGCTGCTGTTGGAGGTAGCAGGAGCTGAGAGGCCTCAGCACTGGCTTGTGTGGCAGGGGACAGGTGATGGTCCCACTCCAGATTAGGACCCTTTCTGCGGGGAAAAGGCAACATTCACGAGAGATTCTGCTGGGGGCAGGTTGGAGAAGCTTCTCTCTTTCCCTTGCTAATTAACTCACTAAGCACACACTGAGCACGATGCCAGCCATTGCCCCAGGAGAGGGGCTGTCTGGTCCCAAGTGTGGGACACCCATGCTGGCAGGGCTCACCAGGACAGCCCCTGCCAGGGCTTGAGCTATCCATAGAAGTCAGAGCCTGGTACCCAGCCTCTCACTTGCTGCCACACAAACATTGACCCTGTGACTCTCTGCCATCTCCATCCCATCTTTGGCATGGGTGGAGCATTTAAAGGAGTTTGTCAAGCTGACAAGAGGAGATGTAAAATACTCCCAGATCCAGGTGAAATCCACTGGTAAAATAGCCTGTTATTGCTCTGCATCTGAGCAGACTTCCCTGAAAATCTTTCTGACAGCTCCATGTGAGTAATGCAGGGCTGTATGCAGATAGCAGCGTTTGTAAGAGGGTCCCACTTTCCAGGTGAAACAGCTGCAGATTTGGTCCAGCTGACAGTTACATATCCACCAGATAGCAATTATTCTGACCCACCATGTCTCTCCAGGGGGTTTGCAGCTGAGTGAAGTAAGTAGAGCCAGTAGGTGACACAGCACTGCAGGAGCCCTTGGCAATGTATACACACCCCCTGTCAGCAACGCACCAGTTTGGTTTGCTTGCTTTTGGACTTGCTTCTCCTCCCCTCCTCTTCTGCTGCCGAAATCCTGTCTGCGTCCAGCTCTTCATTGCCCCATGGAGCTTGTGGGGTTGTGGCTGTGTCCCATGGGATAGGAGGGCAGTAGCTGGCAGGGTCAGGGAAAGCAGAGCCGGACATTGAATGGGTTCGAAGCAGCAGGGCTGTGTGGTTTTCTGAGGGCAGGGAGCCCAGGTCCTACCCCTCAGAGTGTCCCTGCCCAGCTGCGGGGATCACAGCAACCTCAGCCCCAGGGTGTGCACCAAGGCAGGCTACAGCGACCCAGCTGCATATGGCAGTGCTGAAAGCCTGGATAGAAGAGGAAGGAAGTTTTCTAGCTGTCTTAGTTTCCGTTCTTTCTTTGGAATTAAAATCTATCACTATACAGAGGAAGATCTTAATCTTGATATCATTTGTCTTAAATATTTCTCTTTCCTCCCCTATCTGTTTTGAAATATCTTTTTGTTCTCTTGCCTGTTTCCCAAATCTTCTCCCTTTCGTTTTTTCCCTATCGAGGGGAAAAAAAGTTACAAAACCAAAAACAACTAAGTAAATAAATAACCCAGACTTACAGGAAAAGCTCATCTATTTTTGAACTTCCTCTGCCTAACTGTTTCTGACTCTTTCATTGCCCAGTGTCCTCTGCCACCCACCTCTGGGCTTGGGCACGTTCAGAAGCAAAGCTGGAGGGGTGCAGAGCAGGAGCCTGCTGGGACTCTCCCAGGGCTTGCTAACCTTGCTACCACCAGTCAAGGTACTTGCCCCAGGGAGAGGGGAAAGGGAGGTTTTTGCTGTTGTTAAAAAGCAAAAGAATACCTCAGCTAGCCAGGAAATTCTCTTATGAGCAGGGTACATAATCAGAGCTCGAATTCTCACCAAACAGACTACCCAAAAAACCATGCCATAAAAGCAGCCTGATATCACATCACCTTAACAGGAGGGCTGTATTCATGGGCTGATAACATAAAAATGAGCGACAGGTGAGGAAATACTGTATTTCTCTGACTGTTTCTAAGTGCTTGCCTACATGGTTCTTTTGTCTGCTTTTGCCTTCTATTTTCTGCAAAACCAGTTTTTTAGGCAGGATTATCGTGGCTCATTCAGTGAATGCCTCACTTCGGTTTGCCTTCTGCAGCTCTTTCACATTTGGATCCTCTGTTAATAAACAGTCTCTACTGTTTACCTCCCTGGGGAACTATGAGAGAGCCTGCAGTCAAAGGGGATCGAAAGCATCATTCTTCCTCTGCCATTGAGCTGGAAAGAAAAGCCTCCTGCAAAGCCTGTGGGACATAGTGTTTGTAGGAATCTCACCTCAGATGAGGCCAGAAATAGCACAGGGATGAAATGATGCGTAGAGGGACCATGGACAAAGATGGCTGCTGGAGCAGGGGTTGGCCAGAGGGATGGCTTCTCCTCCAAAAGCTGCTGGAGACATATCATGCAACTCTCCTCCTTCATGCACAGAGAGGAAGAAATCTCTCTTAGCTGCCACAAGTGACTCGTGTAGAAGGAAGAAGGTGGATCTAAAAAACAAGCTGCAAATCAGGACTAAAGGGTGGTACTTTCCTCCTCTGCTACTACGCAGAAGAACATCAGAATTGAAAGGCAGACTATTTTCTGTGAAACAAATGCCAAAGAACCGGAGGGTTTCAAGTGCCTGATCTATTTATAATAAAACCAGTAGGAGGTTTAATTTGCTTATTTTCCTAACACTTAATAAAATATCTGGCAAACAGAAGTGATAAAACCACTTATGTTAAAAATTTTGTGTTTTCACTTCTTCAACAAGCCTTTGACTGTAGGCTCTGCTCACCCCGGGAGACCATCAAGGAAGACTGGAAATTTGTAAAGTTGAAAAATAAACAGACAAGCTAAAAGTCTGTGAACAAATATTTCATGATTTATTTCTTGTCATTAAAAGCCAGTATCCCCAATTCTTCCAATATAACTTGACATCACTTTAACAAAGATTCAAAAAAATAAAGAAAAGCAGAGATCTTTAAAAAGTGAAAATCCTCTTCCACTGCAGTCAGCCGAGCTGCTCCCAGTGGAGCCATTCATGGTAGGACTTTCTGTGAGGAAGCCCTGAAGAAGCTGAAACTTTGCTTGGTGAAGGTGACATTTTCAACAGACACGTACATTCACAGAAGCCTACCAACCATTTCACAGTGCCTTTAAACAAGGCTGGGAAGGCGAGGATGCAAGAAGGTGTGGGCAGTACGTTCCTCTTGACATTTATTCTTCAGGTCCTTCTGTAACAATTAAAAACTGCAGTTGAGCGTATCTGAGAGGTCCAGGCAGGCTGGTGGCCTGGCAGTGTGGAACAGGGGCTTGGTTGGCAGGCAGCAGGCGGGCAGGAAGGCTGTCACCACTTGCTTGACCTTGGCAGGCCTGGGTTCCCCTTCAGGCAGCACAAAGGGAACACTAAGGGAGCTGAGCCCAGCTGGGCACTAGTTGCAGTACACAGCCCAGGGAAAACGGAACCTGAGAGGAAAATACATGCATTTATTTATTCGTATGTATTTTAAATGTATGCAGGACCTTGAGCCTTAGAAGCAAGAAAATGGATGAAAAGATTGAAAGACCTGTGTTTGTACCATGAGTGTGATTTGTGCACACATTTTCCTTCCCATATATTTTACAGGACGGCTTATAAAGAATGAGAGACTTTGCTCTAAAGGTGCTAAGGGTCATAGTGTTGCTTACTTGAGTGGGCTGCAGGAGCAGCTGTGTTGGTGCAGGTTTGATCAGAAAGCCAAAGACAGGTGTAGGCCATTTGCCTAGGGTCAGTGCTGTGCTCAAATGGCTTCCCTGAAGCTGGGTACCAAGATCTCTGCCCTCAATGGCAAATGCAATCTATGCAAACGGGACCCTTTGGGCTTGATGAGTGTTTTTGTAGAGGATGTAGCTGTGCTCTCAGGATAATCTCTGGCCTTACTCTGGAGTAATGTGTTTTATATTCCTATTGCAGGGCACTCTCTTCTCCCACCTGAGGATCCCATCTCCCATTCACAGGCTCCTTCCCACAGCCTTGCATTGCTCCCTGCAGCTCCTGAGTTCCTGCCAGTGGCTGCCTTCAGTGTAAGGGCTTTGACCTTTGTTTGACTGTCCATAGGAAGCTAGAGCAGAAAATGGAGGATATAGTTAGAAGCTTGTGGTGATTCTGACGAGGAGGGTTGAAGCCTCCTGGGCACTGAATGCGCTGTGTGTGTGTGCTGCAGTGGTGGTAGCCCCTAACTAATAAAGGTGCATGTAACTGAGAATGAGCAGTCTTGCGGATGGGCAGGGTATCCTACTGAGGAAATGAAGGGAGACTGAATGTGTATGGGGGTTTTAGTTATTTTTTTATGTTGTTGTTCATGTGCTCTTTTCCCTTAGGATTGTCTTTTCTGCTGATCTGCTTTCAACCATTGGTTCCCACAGTATTCAACATTTTTCTAATGCAAATGAGCCCCTTCTCAAAGTCTTCTTTGAACTGCACAATGGTTGGGAAGTTCAGAGAGAACGTTGACACCCTGAGGGCAGGGAATTTTCAAAACCCCTATGTCAGTAGCTGATGATCAAATCCTTGCAAGTTGTTTGTCTATATCCCGGTTTCTCTCATTCACCTGACATTTACCCACACTCCCTGTCGGTGTGGCAGTGGCTGAAAGAGGCATCTGGTCTGTGTCAGCTTTTATCTGCCTTTTTTCTACCTACTGTGCCTAATTACATATGCTCACTAATTCAATTCAGATTTGAAAGGAAATACATGAGAAATTAACGGGCAATGCATCAGCAACTGCAGGAACTCCATGGGAGAAGAAATCCGTGAATTAATGGACTTAGTGGCAATGCAAAACCTAGACATGACTGCAAATTACTTCAGCACATGTGAGTCTGAAAATAGAGAGAGGATCCAAGAAACTGGAAAGGAGTCAGGAGAAAAATACCTGTCAAGTGGCATTTCTCTTGCTCCTCTCAAGGCTGTAGCTGGACTGGGCACACTAAGGCATCTTGCAGACTAGGAACTGGCAGGACAACACAGCAGGCACAATACCCAGTAATGCAATGGCAAAGCACATCAGACTCACTCATGGTGGAAGGGGGGCTGCCACCAGGACCCAGGGCATGGTGCCAGCATTGTCCCCAGTCCCTGGGAGCACCTGAGGCTGCATCCTGGGTGCCTGCGTTCCCCACCTGTCTGTGCTGTGAAGAGGTTGCCACGGCTGTCCTTCACTTGGCAGCTGTGGGATGGTTGCACCTGAGTAATTACACACTTTGAGCAGCCTTACTACAGATATAGAGACAGCTCCAAACAAGCACTCTGCCTAATTATAGATTTGAGTGGTTGATGTCAGGATTAAAATCATAGTTACTTTCCCTGGAAGGTCTGTGATGCAACTCAGTTTCTAAGAGTCCACCCCAGCCCAGGAGTACTAGTACAATTGCATGTGTTGTGTTGCAGCTGAGGGTTCCCACTACCTTTCTTCTTCTTTTCTTCTTCTTCTTCTTTTTTTTATTTTATTTTTAATTTTCCTTTTGTTTGGTTTTATTTTTGGGACAAGTGACATAAATATTCTCTAGCACTTGGGAGCCACATTTACATTTATAAGACTAGACTTCTGTTACCTTAATGTTTAGGGCAATTTCCTAAGAGAGCTGTACTTACACAGATCTCCTGCCTCTGGCTGGTAGCCGGTGCTATCAGCTGGGACTCCCAGACTGTCCTCAAGCCAGGGGACTGACTGGGGCCATGCCGCAGAGGGATGCCAGGCACAGCCCACGTGACAACAGCCAGCACACAGAAAGCTCATTTAAGGTTATAGGTCCTGTGCTGCAGCTCTGACAATAATGGGGAGAACACTTCAGCTGGGAGAAATACTGCTCTCTTCCACTTCTGTTTGTGGTTAGTTTCTGTTTGGCCAAAACTCCAGGTTTGTGTTTGGCCAAAATGGAAAAATCAGGTACCCACACGCTATCAGGATGTGGTTCCACTATCCAGAACTACTGTACAAAATGTTGGCAGCGTGAGGTAAAGAGACTTAATAATAATTTGGCTGAAAAGTAGCCCTAAATCAGCAGTTCTTACACTAGCCCTGTGACGTAAGGCCACTGTGAATTGTTATTTTTATCTTGCTGATTATAATAACAACGGCAAAGTTTTTCTTGGTGTGTTGTGTTTGGTTTTGTTTCTTAGGAAAAAAAAAAGATGGACCAGTGTTCTGAAGGCACTGTGGAGATAAGCAAGTGTCCTTGGCCACAAAATGAAATCTCTTCTGTTTTTTTTTTTCTAGTCCCTTTTCCTGGGGGCTCAGCATGATGAACTCTAGTCCTGTGTGTTAGGAGGAGAAGCAGTGAGGGCTGAGCATGGGGAAACTTATTTCCTGAGCAACTCTTCCTGACTGACATACTGAAACAGAAGTCCTGCCATGGAAGCTATTGTGGCATGAGGATTACAGCTCCTGCAAACCAGCTGGCCTCCAGAGCTGGGATGTAGAGCCACAGGGCATTCCCATGGTATCAGTGTGGTCCAGGACAGCCCTGCCATTCCCTCCTCTCCCTGCAGGTTTGTGACAAGTGCCTTGGGGCAATGGCAAACACAGAGGCAGCTGGGGCTCAGACACAGGCCCTTTAATTGATCCAAGCATCCCAGGCAATCCCAGAACTTAACAGCTGCTCTGTCTCGCACTGTAAACAAGCACATAGGAAGCTGCAGAGGTTTTTAGACCTATATCACCATCATCACCCTTCCATTCACCCCAGGTACTGGATTTGCTCATGACACAGCAAAGGGATTGCTAGCATTGCCAGCACTGTGCAGTTATCTTCATCTTTAAAATTGGTCAAATGCCTTGAATGTGATTAAAGAACAGAGGTCAGACCTATTATACAGTGACTTTGGAGTATCCAGAAAGAGAGAGACTTAGATTCCAGGCATCAATAAGGGGATACAGATAATGCAGCAGGAGCAGAAGAGCTGTCCATGAGTCTTTAAAGAATAGAAAAAGGAATTTAAAACAGACTTATTTTAATGTAACTTGAAGAACACGCAAGTAGAGAAAAAAAAAAGGAAAATGCAAATAATTCCTGGTTTCCAGTTCTTTAAAAATGATTGTGGTTCAGGTGTGTGATGAGCAGCTACTTTCTCTGAAAAGCAGGCAAAATATTAAATCAAAGAAAAAGCAGAGTGTGTGTACATATGTATGCACTTTGAAAGCTTCCTGTTGAATTATAAATACCTTCAAATCATAAAATATAGAGCCTGTCAGTGGTTTCTATAGAAGTTTGAACATGCAATTTCACTTGTTCACAGTGCAGCTTGTGTGTGCTATCACATTAAAACCAGAGAGAAGTAAGAAATACACAGAAACATCCTGTAGGTAAAAAAGAGTAACAACCCACAAACCTGACTGACAGACTGAGTAGTTATTAATGGGAATCTCAGCATGGACAGGCACGTGAAGCAGATTTCTCCAGGAACTGGCTTTTATCATGCAGCAGTCAATAGATGAATTGCCAGAGGTAAGGCTTCTCCTTCCCTTGGAAATGTGGGGAGGTTAGAAACGAGAAGGTTCCTCTGTAACACCCAGGAGCTGCCCCGGTGCAGCACAGCCGCTGCAATGGGACACTGCTGTTGTGCTGACAGAGGCAGTGGCTTGCAAAACTTTGCCATGGGCACTACCAAGAGGAGGACTGTTGGGAATGCTTGAAACTGTCATGAGGTGGGGAGCATGACCCTGAAGAACAGCATGTTAAGGACTGACAAAGCACCCAAAAGCTGTAGGTTTGTGAGTAAGCAACCCTTTCAGTGTTTCCTCCATGCCAGGTGCCTGGGACACTTCCTGTAGCTGGAGAAAGGATATGCCAGTGTGGGCTGTCACAGCTGTGGAGTTGGGGAGGCCTATGGAGTGAAAGATGTGGGCCTTGCAAGCAGCCAGGTAAACACAAGCAGGAGGACAAGTGGGTCTGCAGGTGTCATGACACTGGCAGAATAGAGCGAGGCTTGCAACAGGCAGGGATTTTGGCAGCAGCAGGCTCTGCCCATCCTGGGTAGTCAGTCCTTGCTGGAGCCAGTGAGCCAGAACCAGAAGGGGATGAGCCTGGATGTGGCCCCACCTGCAGTGGCAGTGCCTGCTGTTACTTTAGGGATCTAGGAAGGGGGTCTTCTTCCTGTGGTGGAGGATGCAGGATGGGAGGTGGTCTCTCTGGTCTACAAAGCCTCCAGTTGTGGTCACAGTAATAGCCCAGCTGTGGGCTAACATCCTGACCCAGCCCCATTTCCCAAGAAGGGGACTGGGGACTGGGGCTGGAGCTGTCCCTGGTGCCTCCCGGCATGCCCTGCTCTCTGGCTGGGGTGATGTGATGGGTCCTACTTGTTGGGTCCTGCTCTGTTGCCCCAAGGAGCCCATATGGCTCCCACCTTCCAGCCCAGGGTCCCAGTGACCTGAAGTGCCATGAAATATACAGTCCCATGAAGAGCAGGCAGCAAAGCAAAATTTCTAGCAGGAGTTGTCAGGCCATGACTGTTATCTGAAATTCAGGGAGAAAAACCATGACAGGAGTTGGAGACAGGGTGCAGAGAGCAGGAGGGAGGTACTGCATCTGCAGGCGCAGCCTGAGGAGCACAGAGGTCTGCCCAGGAAGGAAGAAGAGCCGTGAGCAGCTCAGCAAAGGGGGAGGAGGAAGCAGTTCTGATGGAAATAGTGACCTGGATTCCCAGATGATTGAATTGCAGGAAGGCTTGGAGTCTAACTTAGCAGACAGAAAAAGAACAAAAACAAAACAATGAAAAAACCCGAGCAGAAACTTAGAGCTTGGGATGAAACTAGAGGTCCTTCATCCAGCAGAAGAACTTTCTGGGTGGAGAAAAAGGGTGGCACTGTCTGAGAAATCAACTTTGAGGTCAAGCTGGACAGAGCAGAGGCTTTCCAAAGCATTGGGGAGGAATTTAGTTGAATGAAGTAGTTTGAAAACAAGCCATTGATATAGGCAGATACATGGATTTCTAGGAGCAGTGTGTGGAAATATGGATATTGTTCTACAAAGGATAAACTTTCCTCCTCTCTAGAGTGTGTGTGTATATTCATGATGCCCAGAAAGGCCTTAGGACAAGGTGTCTGAACAACTGGAAGGCACACGCTGCAGCACACGTACAGAACTCTACAGTTTATCGATGCAAACCCTCATGTGGATGCACCTGCATTCACTAGAGTGAGTAGAGAGATTTCCATCTGTTTAGCTTGCCTTTACAGATATAAAGAGCAAGTTAAACCTGGATAATATTATCTGGACTCAATACACATTAGAGTCAGCTGGTTTAAAGCAGTACCCTGAGGCCAGAACTCTTGCCTCTCCTGCTAGCAGGATGCCAAGCTCAGAGCAAAGTCCTTTGATGCAGCCATGCTGCCACCAGCCCCTCTATGGGTTAAGCCACAAGCTTCCTTCTTTCTACCACCACACTTCTGGCAGGGAGGTAATTCCTCTTACTCAGTCCTGTGCCCAGGGCAGACAATGCTTGAAAACTGCAGCCGGCTCAGCAACTGTGTGTGATGGGCACCTTCCTGCCCCATCCTTGCTCAGCATAGTCCCTCTCACACCTGCCTGTACACAGCTGACAAACTGATGGGAATTTAGGGCGGGGTCAGTGTCCATTTTCCCCAGGCTAGGAGCCAGAGCAGCAGGTAGTAGTGCTGGGGAAGGAGGCTCTTAGTTATGTGTGTTCAGAAAAGGCTGCCTGTGCTGTTTCCTCTACAGAAAATATTTGGAGATACTGAAGCTGGAGCTTTGTGTGACCCCAAGGAAGACATCCAGAAGTACTGAGGGATCCACCAGCTGTCATCAACAGACAGACTGAGGTGAGGTGACCAGCACAGGCAGAGTAAAGTGCTTGCAGAGACTTGGCCAGCAGCAGAGAGTGCTGTTCGTAAACCACTTTAGTGAAAAGCCGTAGGTAGGCAGGGCTTCATCATTAAGTGCTTTTGCTAAGCAGGTGAGTGCTGTCTCTCAGATCCCTCACACAGCATCAGAGTGGGCAGTGCTGCTCTGTTCAGTCACAGCTAACCTGCCTTTGACAGCATGGAGTAGCATCCAGTTCCTTTCTGTCACTTTGGAAGCATGGAGAGATCCTGAAGAGAGAAAACAGAGGATCCAGGAGCTGTAGGTCACTAAGAGAGAATAACTTGCTCATGCATTTTTCCTTTTCTTCCTGATGGATCTCTGAATTAGCATGTCTTGCTCTCCACTCCCACCTCTCAGACTGTAGGTTTACAGTATATCCTTAAATGCGCTCTGCCCGGCGGCGATAGCCGGGACCCACCGCGCTGCCGAGGGGCGAGCGGGCGCTCCCCGCTCTGCGGGCCGTGGGGAGGCGGAGCGGCAGCGCTGCCCGTGCGGGATGCTGCCCTCGCACGGCCCCCGGGTGCCTCCTGCCGACCGGCCGCTCCCGCGGGGACCGCCACTTGCGCTCCACCGACCACCCGCTGGTGGGATTCCGGCTGTGCCCTCGCTCCGGCGGGTTCTGCCCGTCCGAGCACCTGGCCCGCTAGGCGAAAGGACGAATGCCCGCAGAAACACCCTCCCGCGGGCTCAGCAGGCGGCTGTGCAGCGCCCAGCGGGGTGGTCTGCGCGGAGCCCGGACCCAGGGCAGAGAACAGCTGCAGCTTGGGCAGAGTTTGCTTCCCAAGCCTGGTCATCTTCAAAGTATCTTTGCAGTAACAGAAAGGAAACATCTCTCCTATGCAGTGTTTACTGATTCCACTCGTGCTGCAAGAGCGACCCTGTGAAAAAAAGAATACTCTTAGGACTTGATATAGCAGTCATTTTATAACAAGTATTGGAAGATACCAGTGAAAGACTGCAATTATCTCTGATGGATTTCAGAGCATGGTTCCCTTTGTTTTTCCAGAGAAGTTATTCATAACCCTGGCTCCTATGGCAAGTCCTGAGCCCACTTTAGGCCGGGCTGCTCCCTGTGGCAGTGGCCAGCCCCAGCTGCTGTGTTACCATGGGGCCATGACTGCATTCCTTAATAATTTTGCTTTTGTGTTCTTTTGCAGAGCTGTTAAAACCAGCAGACAGTCAAGCAAGCAGAACAAGACTGGGAACGCTAAATGTGGCACGCTCAAAACCATACAAGCAAAGCAGCAAAGTACTTGTTTACCCTCACACCCTGGGAACAGCCTACTAGCACAGGTGATGGATGATGAAGGATGGGGTGCAGGGCCTGGTGCTTGCTGGGGAGTCAGGGAAGGACCAAGGGTCCCTGGCTGGACAAACTCTCTGCCTCTTGGGTGCTGCAGAGGGTGACCTCCTTCGTTCCCCATTTCCTGCAAGGGAAGGTGGGATGCTGGGTAAGAATGTAAGAGGGGGGAAGGAACATGCTAGTGGGCATCTTCCAAAGACATATTTCATTTGCTTTGAAGATCTGTTTTCTCTTTTCTGTTAAGGCGTATGGAAATTGACTGTATTTTGGCCTGCAGTCATGTGGATGTTGGTTTTTCTGTTATGACTAAGGATTCAATACTGTGTAGCACCCTGTAATGTGGTCTGATAGGCCATCTTCAGTTTGCCACTGTAGAAAAGTTTCTTTGATTGCTTTGTGACTGGTGCAATTGGAAACATATTCCAAACACAATGATGGGAAGAAAGGGAGGCTTATATTTCCCTTCAGTGCTCTCCATGTGATCTATCTGGATCATGTACCCATGCGGTTTCCTGTGGTTCTTTTGCATACAGTTACCCCCTGAGCAAAGTAAAAATTTCTCTGCTTTCTTGACATAAAAGCAGCTATTCCTTCAAGGCATGGGGTTTTCCAGGTTAGTAACAGAAATATCATTGTGTTTCTTAGAAGTAGACCTTCTGCAAGTATAGTTTATAAACAACAGTGTCATGGGACATTTTCAGAGCAGCTCAAGGTCTGTTCCACTTCCACAGACATCATGAAATTCTGGCTGTTGACAATACCTTCTTCACCTCCAGTTGTTTTTCCAACAGAAGAGATGTCTCTTGTGGTCCTATGTCCAGCCCGTTGCAGTAAAATGCGGCATCCTACCTTAAAATTCCTAAAAACAGAAAAAGAATTCATAAGCTTCAGTCTGCAGGTGTCAACACATAAACCTGCCTGTAGAGGTGGGAGGGAAAGTTCAGTCCATTCTGTTGGTTGCATTCAGTGTTTTCAAAGAGCTGCATCAGCATTTTTCAAACCTGTACACACTTGAATTAGAACAGGAAGAAAGCATCCACAAAACTCAAGTGAATGAACTGCTGAAAAAATCTTGAAAGAGCAAAGACATCCAGCAGATGTGTGTGTCTGATCCATTCTGGCCTCTCCATATGCTACTGATACCACGTTCTAAAAATTTTTGAGCAAACATTGAGCAAAGACACGGCTGTGGTGTTCAAACCAGGTCAGATCTAGCAGGTTGGCATCCTAGGGGTCCATGTACCACACCACTGCAACGTACACTGCACTTTGAAGGCAGATTTTGTATTAGCTTTGAGAAAAACTGGAAACTATAATACAGCCATGGATTTGCTCCTGAGAACACAAGCTTCTCCGTGGCTATAGTGACTTGTAGCTCTTTTCCAAATGATCTAGCTCTGGGAAAGAAAAATATAAGGGTCTTGCACTGAGGTGAGCTCAGTTATTGGGAATTCTGCAGTACTTAATGGCTCTGCTAATTGAGTGGAAAGACCATCTCCCCTCTGCTTCTGCTCCTCCTGTCCTTTCTAGAAGTAAAAAGGAGGAGGTAAGGACACGGCCTACCTCCTGCATGCAGGGGAGAAGAGCATCCTGATTTGCTTGTGTCTGCCACAGCCCGGATGCCAGCAGTGTGGAGCTCACCCTGTCCTTCCCACTCTCCAAACTCAGCAGTATTTCTGAGACACATTCTGCTCACCTAGATTTAGGAAATCCACACAAGAATAAGTAACACAAAAGGAGCACAAAGGATCTGAATTTAAGGGATCTTCAGCTTCCTCCATCCCCAGTTTGTCAACTTGGGACTCCATCCCCGTTCATTACATGCTTAAAGCAGAGATCTGCTCTTCCTTCCTGTTCATGCAGCTCTGGGAAAATTGGTTGTACTTTGTTCAGAGAGGAATAAACAGCAACCACTGTCATGGTCAGCTCATTTCTACCATCATCACTGATCTTGATCTGTCAACTGCTTTTGCTGCTTATTTGTTGGCAAAGACACTCAAACCAAAGGTCTTTTGGGAGATGCAAAGACAATAGAAGGAAACATTTGCCTCATGTCTGATGTTACCGCAAAGAGCTGGCCAGTGCACATAAAAATATTGGACTTATGATAGAAAATTTAATGGGAAAATTTCAGGCATAGGACCTGTGCCTCTCAGGGCTTATTTGCTCCCTGACATATGCTCCAACTCTGGCTGAAATTAGCCTTTTTCAGCACAGTCCTACTCCTACAGCTGAAAGGCTTTGAGGCTCAGCTGGGCCAGGGTACGAGTCACAGCACTGTCTCTAGTCATTCCCTGTTTTCTATTTCCAATCCCATCGTGTCATCCAGACTTCCAAAAATAGGCAGTTGTTCCCATTTGAGTAGTCCTGATGTGGAGCACAATTTAAACCCAAGACACTGACCATCCAATCCTTCCTGGAGTTCTTCCTTAGGTGCATTTTGGCTCTTCCTTCTTACTGCAGAAATACCCTGGTTCAGACACAAGCTACAACTGTTCTGTGCAGCTGCTGCTTGTTATCAAAAGAGTTCCTGTCTATGTGTGAAATGAAACTTAGTTATAAAGGAAGAGAAAAATCCACTGGATTCCCTGGGGTTGGGCGTGAGGCTGTGGGACTGTCTTAAACCCCAGGAGATTAATTTCTGACTCGGCAAACAAGCTCTGGGTGGAAAATATTGCCTGCTGGAGCCAGCTACTCCCACCACAACTAATGTGTAGAAGCTCAGTGTATGTGAAGGTTGCATCTCTGGGAAGTATTGTGATGGACCACTGTCAGTACAGGAAACCTACAAAATGTGGCATGGTCACTGGGCATAAATTGGAGAAGTCAGGCTGTTTTCAGTGGATTTATTGTAGATTTAGTAACATTTAATTGTTATTTTGCATAGCTTTACTGATTAGTTATCCAAGCAAAGGGGCTTGCAATGGAAGCAACTGCAGATCAGGAGGAAAATGGATATGAGTACCAGCAGAGCTCATGCCACAGCAGTGCCAAGCATGGGTTTATGTAATTTGAAAGTGTCAGTACTTGTCTTTTGCTCTCTGTTGCACTAAATTGAATGTTTTGCAGTGAACTCATGCAGAAAATATATATGTGGCTGTTTTTGAAGTGGAAAGATAAAAGAACTTGTTGATAGCACCATGATAAAGGCACAAACACACTAGAAAGGGTGGGCAAGAAGTGTTTAAAGACAGGTTCAACAACAGGTATTTAGATGGGATGAAGAAATTCTCCAATAAGCAGAGGTAAGTCAAGCTGTTCTATATAGAGAAAACCAAAAATTTTTAAAAAAAGAAAAAAAGGTGGTGGTGGGTTGTTGAGGGTAACAGCACAGAGACAGGGGTTTTTTTTTCCTGAGGTTTGGAGCTAAAGGAGATGAATCTGATACAGGAAAAACCGGGAATATAGAGCTGCCAGTCACCTCCAGGTCAGTATTGCTGCAAAATGGCATTTGGAAAATAGATAGATACAAGAAGCTTTCTCAGATACTGGGGATCAGGACAGAGATGGTCACAAAGCTAACTTCAAATGTATCCAGGATGCTGTTAAAATGGACAGGCTACCGAGCTGGAAATTTGGAGTCCAAATATATGGACAACAGGACAACACAGTGTACAAAAAGCACCCAAAAGAACACTGCAAACAAGCTTAAAAAAGACTTAGTAATGTACTGATCTTGGGGTCCAGAGGTGTCACTATAACTAAGCATTGCCTCAGATTTCTGAACTTGAGAACACACATGCAAATTACTGCAGGCTGTATTAACAAGCACGTGTTGGCCTGAGACTATAGAAATGTATAACACATGCCAAGCTAGCAGCCAAATGCGGGCTCAAGAGTCACAGAGCGTAGGGGAAGACTCCATTTAGCTATGAGACCTTCTTGTTGTTAAAAGATGAGCAAAACTGGGAAGCACAAGAAAACTGTTAACATTTTGCTGAGTTCTCAGATCTGAGTCTGTTAAATTAATGTTTGAAGTAAAATAACACGATTTTATAATATGTTTCCAACTAGTCATTTGACAGCTTTCCACAGATGGTCTGAAGTATGTATGAAAATATAATACAAGTGGAAAATTCCTTGCCTTTATAGCATCTTCATGTGCTCTCTCATGTGCACACCTTCTGCATGCCCTTGCAGTAACAGTTTTAGATGTTATGATTTTGTGACCACTGGTGATTTCGTGGTGGTGAGACAAGACTGAAGAAGTGGAAGCAGAAGAAACAGAGCAAGAAAGAGTAATGTTCCCAATAGGAAAACAGAGTGTGGAAATGCAAGGGACTTGCAAGGAAAAGCAGAGGGGTCTATGAAGGCAATCTTAGCAGCACTCAGTTTATCTAGGAAAGGATAAGGGTCAGCTGAGATGCAAGCTGGAGAGACACCCATCAGGAGTAGGGACCAGCACAGCTGTAGATGTTAGCTGAAGCTGTTTAGGCAGATAAGATGGTCTCCAGAAGGTCCTCTAGGGGACGTTTGTGTCCTTCACATGGGAGGAAGGAATGGACAGGGGTTCTGGCGACTCCCCTGTGGAGAGGGCAGGGCACAGATGGTAGCAAGAAAGGATGAATAGTGTGCCTGAGGTGGGGATAGAGGAAGGGCACCAGGGTCCTGGTCCAGGAGTCTGTGTGGAAAGAAAGAAGGCAGCAGAGAGGAAAAACAATTCTGCCAGGCAGGAAGGAATATGACTCCAAAGGGAATTTACAGTTAATGGCATCAGAAGCAGCAAAACAGCCAGGAGAATGGGGATGGAGAAGTGAGAGGCTGTGAAACTTAATGGTGCAAGCACTGGAATAAAGGTATAGACCAGGTTTGTTAGGCTGAGGGTGGAGTTAACTGTGGTGCTGTCTGGAATCTTCCATTCAGAGGACAAGGAAGAAGGGTGGGCAAAGGTGGGGTTTGAGGACAAGGATTGACTATAATGTGCTTACCTCAGAGGGCTTGATGAAGGGGCCTGAATGAAAGTGAAGATTTGGAGAGGTAAAGGATTGAGTAAGGCTAACGGAACTAGCTATTAGGAGGTAGGAGGAGATGCAGTTTCAGGGGTATTTGGATAGATAAGAGCAGAGAATGGGAAATGCTGTTGGTGGTATAAGAGCCAGGGAGAGTGCAGGAGAGGGGAAAGACTGCCTCAGACACAGGAGAAGCTGGCAGGGCCCTGCACAGGGGTAGAAGAAAGAGAAGAACTGTGTGAAGTAGCCTGAGGTGAAGGGTAGAGGGTCCAAAAGAAAGGAAACTGAAGGAGGACTGGGAGAGAGGATGGAGCAAGAGGCACTATGGAAGAGCACAGAAGATATGAGTAACTATGAAGATGAAGGAAAGATATGAGTAACTATGAAGTGCAACAAAGCTTTGTGTGGCTGAGGAGTGCAAGAGAAAAGTGAATGGGAGTCAGAGAGCAGAGATAGTCTGAAGGTGGAAAGGATGGAGAGATGGAATTATTCCAAGGTGGGAGGGAAGGGGAGAGACAAATGAATAGGCAAATTATAACTAATGCAATAATTAGCCGCTACAGCAGTGATTTGATTGTCACCCAAAAAGAAGAGGCCGAGGCAGGGAGTTCGTGAGCAAGGGGGTGGTATGATCAGGCTGGCAGAGGAGCAGAGGTGGGCTGAGCCCAGTGGGGTGCAGAGGCAGCATGGCAGGGAGCAGCAGGAGCAGATGCTAGGGCTGAAGTTCCTATGGCAACATACGAAGGTAAATGAACAAGTGTGGCAACGTGGCAGCATGAGCAGGGGACAGCTTGGTGCATTTCCACTTCATGCTCCTCGAGGTGAAAGCGGAGCCATGCACCATCCCTGGGTACCAACGCAGCAGGGCTCAGCCTCTGCAGAAACCAGCACAAGTTGCTGCCGTGTTTTGAGGCCAGGCCCCCTCTCTGCTGAGAAATGGGTGTCTTGTGCTCTCTTTCCTTGATCCTAGGCATCTTAGCCCCAGCACAGCAAGAGCTGCTGAGCATCATGCCAGCAGCAAGGTGCGTGTGTGTTGTGTGATGAGGGGCAGCTCTGCAGCACGTGGCCTCTGCAGGGGGCAATGGGGGAGCGAGCATCCCTCTCTCCCACCCTTCATGCCCCTGCGCCACACGGCTGGTGGCTTAAATCTCCCATGTCCTGGCTCGGCACCATATGCAGTGTGTAGATGCCCTCCAACGGGGCTGCCATAGCGTGAAGCCAGTCTGCCTGTAGCAGGCAGAAAAAGCACAGGGTTTTCACAGGCTGGGGCCTTATTCTTCACTCATTAATTTTCGGCAGAGTTTTACCTTCCTCTCCTGTAATATCTCCTGTAATTATTCAGTGCTTTGGGTCTGCAGCTACTCTGCAGCATTATACTCGTGTCCTACAGTAAATAGCTGGAGACAGAGCACAGGAGCACAAAGGCCAATTCTTCTGTGCAAAGAAGCCATCTCCTAATGCATTGGCACCCCCGACCGAGAGAGCATCCCTGCAGGGTGTTGAGCAAGGATGCTGCTCCTTTTCCCTTTAAGAGGAGACAGCTGGCAGGAGGAGGCTGACCCTGCCAGGCCATGCTCTCCGGGCTGCTCCCACCCGCGGAGCCCCGTCTCCCCAGGAGATCCATCCACCTCCCGCAGCAGCGGCCCCGCTTCCCGCGGGCTTCCAGCCGCAGCTGGCAGCGCAGCTGCATCCGACAGCAGAGGGAGCTCCGGGAAAGCAAGAGCGGCAGGCGAAGCCCGAGCAGAGCAGTCCCGGGAAGGAGAGAGGCGGGCAGGGACGGGGCAGAGGTAACTGCAGGCGGCTCTGCTGCACCAGGTAAGGAGCTTTGAACAGCATAAAGGGATGAGAGGGAGGGGTTGAGAAGCAGCCACCATGGAAACGAAATGCCAGAACTGTAGGTATAAAAAGACAAGAAAGAGACACGCAAAAGAAGTGTCTGGGTACTCTTTCTCTTGTAAGATTTAAGAGTTAGGCTAAGGTCAGGGTATCTGGTGCTAAATAGCTGTAAGGAGGAGGACGGTTTCTTAGTTACTTGGAAAGTGTTTTCTGTGTATTTAAATGCTGAAAAGGTCTGGTTGCCTTTTTTTTTTTTTTGAGGAGAATGCCTCCTGTTGAACACTACTCTCAAGTCAAACTAATTTCAGAAAGTTTCAGCAACATTTTGAGAAACTCTAGTGACACGAATTCACACCAGCATCAAAGTAAAGCAGTGAATATGCTGTTGTGGCAGTGTAAATGCACCCATTGGAAGTTGATGGCCATTTCTGCCACACTGGGGATGACAGCAATACCAACCAGCCACATCACAGCCCCTACAAAGCCAGAGTGGGGATATGACTCTCTACCCACAGAGATCTGAGCAAGAAAATAAATATTCTGGTCTTCCCATCCCTTGTTCCCTGTGGTCCTGGGTGCAGCACAAGAGAAGGCATGATTCATTCTACAGTCTCTGGGCAACCCAGGGGAAAACCGCCTGCTAATTTCAGTTTTTGATGTCAGAACATATAATTAACCTGACAAAGCAAAACGTTATTTTAGGTTAAGGCGTGATCAGACCTTCCTTCTCCCTCTACCTATTTCCAAATGGTGATAAAAAAGTGTTGAAGGTGTTTGAGGCTGAGGGAGGTATATATTTTGTGGTGGCTATACTGTGTTGGCAGTGAATTCAGTGTTCTGTAATACATAAAAATGTTACCAGTGCTTTCTCCAATTAATTCACATTCAAGGTAAACACAGAGAAGCAGAATGATTTGGACATCACTGTAACTTTCTTCTCTATCACTGCACATGTGTGCAGTACTCCTCCCTTGTATAAGTCTTTGGAACAGGAGATGAAGCAGGTTTTAAATTAGTGTGCTGACTGCCATCGTGGCTGTGGATAGGAATCACAGGAACATTTGGAATCTTTAAAGTGTGTAATGTTAGAGTGGATAGTGTGATGTTAGACCAACAGTGGATATTTAATTGTAGAAGCTTTAGTGACTGGAATACTTTGGTTTACTGTTGTTGTATTTGAAAAAGTATTGAGAAGAGGATTTCAGAGGTGAAGTTATATCATGTTGTTGCTATGTTTTCCCTTGGGTAGAATTTCTAGAATGGAGCGATTGATTTTGTTTGATCTATACTATGAACACATAACTAGCTGAATGTGCTGCAGTTAAAGTGAAAAGATTAATATAGCTGTTTCAAGCAAAATCAACTTCTTTTAGTGCTGTGTTGGTAAGCCTAGGTTTTGTAGGCTCCCTGGCTCAAAAAACCCAGCCCTTTTTCAGTTCTTGAGATAGGAAAAGAGCTTTGAGTCCCTCTGGGTCCCTGATTGAGGAGCTCCATTTTAAAATAAGAGTTTTATGCTCTCCTCGTACAGAGTGACTGGTGGTTTCTTTGTTCCATGGTAAATAGGAAGGCAGAGAGAAGCAGCAGCATGCAAGAAATAAATGATATATTATTCTGCTATCCCTTTTTTTCTGCTGTTTTTGCCTGGTGTTCCTGAACTTTTGGTTGGGTTTTGTTTTCCTCGGTGGTTGTTGTTTTGGTGGGGTTTTTTTTGTTTGTTTGTTGTTTTTATTTTTAATGATCTAGCTGGGTGAGTCCTTAATCTTCAGCCATTTGAATGATTGGAGATCAGTCAGTTGCAGGCTCTGAGCACCTTGGTCCCACATATGTTCTTTCTTTTTCTTCCTGCTGCTCAGAAAGCTTTGTCCAGCTGTGCACCTCATTACACCCTTGTGGCTAGGCTATTTTAAGAAAACTTCTAAAGGAGTAACAAAATCATCAAGCTCTAACTATTGTACCTGTGTGATTAAGAAAGTAAAGGTTAAGTGCTAGCACAGGTATAGCTCAGGACTCTGCAGATAACTGGCTTGCCATTTCTTTAAAGACCACCATTGCCCAAGATGCAGGTAGGGCACTTAGGTTTTCTGTCATGCCATTTGTACGTGGAGCCACAGCCATTTCACTGAGAAAGCCACTCGAGATCGGAGGGGGAAAGAGGGGCTTTCAGGCATGATTTGAAGAAAGAAACAGACTGATCTGTCCCAGAGGGAGGCAGGGAAATTATTCCAGTGAGCAGGGCTGGACAATCTGTGACAGCTGCAAGCTTCTTTTGGTCTTACCCTGCTAATTATGACGGGTTCTTAATTTTTATTTATTTAGTCTTCATGTTCAGCATTTAGTGTTTGTGGAAACCATGGTGAGCAGAAGAGGTAAAGATCACAGAAGTAGTAAAGCACAAAATTAAGAAAATAGGAAGAGCTAAGTAGATTAAGTGGACTAACACAGACTAAAGGCCCTCCCAGCCCACTGGTTCTAAAGATCTGAAGCTACTCAACACCTCAGTGGTGGTTCCTACCTGGCACACTGCTGACCTGGGATATGAGTATGAAGGTGCTGTGTTAGCAGGCACTATGTTTGACTGACACGGGCTCTGTCTTGGGTTGACCAAGCAATGCACCATCTTATCCCTGCTCAGGCAAGCTGCAGGGGCGAAGGGCAGGTTTGTCTGCAGCACAACTTCCTGCCTTCCTGACTTGCCTCCCTTCCATCTCAAAAGATGCTGTGTGTTTTGTGACTTTATAGTCCTTTATGGATAAGTACAGAATGAAACAGATTGGCCATCTGTTAGTATACCCACTGGATGAAATGTGAGAACTCATGAAAACTAGGTCTTCTGCCATGATCAGAAGCAGTCAGCATGACTGCCATCACTTGAAAAACTTTGCTGACCTGCAGTGGGGTAACACACTGTTTACAACACACACCGTCATGGCTTCTGCTCTTGTTTCAAAATACAAAGGTACTTGCTAAGAATAAGGTCTCATCTCCCAACTCTCTGTTCCATGTCTAGACAGCCTCATTGCACATTGGTGACTGAATTTGTATTATCACAAATGAAACAGAAGAACTTGTGAGCACATTGTGGAGTTCTGGATGTAATTAGGCTGTTATCTAAAACAGTCATTCTGATGTTGTAAGATATAGAGACCCCTTCTTTTTTCAGCACAAAGACAAGGTAAGGAGTGACTTTTTTTCCAGCCAGGAAGTTCAGAAGCTGGGAGAGTCCCAGCTCTGGAGCAGAACAGGCTGGCTTGCAAGGCCTCCAAAGGTCACTGTGCTTTTAACACAGAGACTGCTGTGCCAGATGTTTGAAAACAAGCATAATAGTGAAGTGTCTTCAGAAAAAGTGATAACAGAGCATGGTAGGGACAAAGTTTTGCAATGCTTTTTATAGTGGAAAACCATGCTTTTTTGCTTTTCTTCAGTATCTTTGGGATTATTAGTAAAACTACAGTTAAAGGAGGATTGTCTGACATATCTGTTAGAGTTTCTGAGAGCTTGGACATTATGTCCTGGTGATAGAGCAGACTGAGCTGCAGCAGTCTTTCAGTGCAGGATCACAGCCCTCAGGTGACAGGCTTTCCTCTTCTCTCTGGAAGAGGAGAGCCCCTGAGCCCCTCACCCCACGGATGACTCTCCATGCAGCAGGCTCTCCACAGCCAGCTGTGGACACACACAAAGCAGGCCCTTGCCAACATCATCTGACTGTCGGGCAATGAAAATGCTGCCAACACATTGCCTAATTTTGCCTGGGAAGTCAGCCTCACTGCCACTGTGTTAGGGCCCATGGCGCAGAGGGGCCACCGATGGGTGGGTGGGTGGGTGGCAAGTGGCAGATTGGGGCTGAGAAGTCTGACTGCATCCCCAGCCCCATCTCCCTGTCCCTGTGTCCTGGATGAACACCACAGACTGAACTGTTCAGCACTTAGAAACCCTTTTCTTGAGAACAGGTGGCCAGTAGCCAAGTGAAATGACTCATGAATCCTCCTTCTTATTTAAACTGGAGTCTTCCCCTTCAAGCTTTGCCCATTCCATGAAGCCAAATTGCCCTGTTTCTGGAGAGGGAAAAGCCAGTTCTCTGCCTGTCTCTCTCTTCTAGGTAGCCATCTGCACTTCTTCCCAAGTAGCTACCTCGTCTACTTCTTAATCATAGCATCATACAATAGTTTGGGTTGGAAGGGACCTTTAAAGGTCATCTTGTTCAATCTACAGTATTAAGATTCCCCTTCATCTTAAATTTGCTTGGGAGAAAAAATTGTCAGCCCACTCAGAGCCACGACTGAAATATTTCCTGGTATAGAATTTCCTCACTGTTTTCTGAGGAACCGCTGACACTTTTGGCACCATCTCTTCCTTATGTTCACCTTCTGCTTGTGTCCCTTTTGCACCTGGCTCCCTTGGACTGAAGTTGGACACCCGCTGGACAATGTCAAGCACGCATATCTGAAATGCACAGGATGGCTGTTCGAGTGAAAGAAGGAAAGAAATGGAAATCATTGCAGAATAAATTGTCAGGTTTCAATCTGGCAAAAACCATAACTCTTGGAGGGCTGATATTTTCTAAAAAATTTTAATGATATATGAATGGGGATAACAATAAGGTTGAAAAATATTACATATTTGGCTAGTCAAGGTTATGGAATTTGAAAGATTGAAACTAAAATGCAGTTGTAAAAACAAACAAGATTAATTTATCCTGTGAGGCATATGGCTGCATTGCTATTGCTTGATAATGTAAACGCTAATTCAATCCTCTGAGCCATAGATCAAAATAACAATATTAGTTTATTTTAATTGTAAAGGGCCAATGTCAAAACTGTGCAAGTGGAAAGAAGCCATTTCTCCCTCTGCTGCCTGTTTTTCTGGCATCTTTTTTATCACATGAAGTAACTTGGAGCTGGTTTGTACTTCTGCTGAAATAACCCTATAGACTATAGCTGGATAACAGAACAGCTGGGATGTATTTTTGCCCCAAACTGAGCTCTTTCAGGTTTTTTACTCCCCTCCTCTCTCTTCTGTCCCACCTCAGCATGTCCTAGGTGGTCAGAGCCAGAAACACCAATCTAGAAAGCACTGCCCAAAGGCTTGAGCCTGGGGAAGACCAAACCTGAGACAGTGGGAAAGGTCTCTGCTAGAGAAGTATGAAAGGGAAGAATGTAGAGCATTAAAACTTATTTGCGTTACCTTTAAATATGTATCAAAACAAGTAAAAGAAAACAAACAAACCAAAACCAAACAAGTAACCCAGCATATGTTCTGTAGGAGGTAAGTCCTTCACACTTGTGTTTGCCCTGTCAGAAGGGGAATCTTAACTGGATCTGGATCTGCCCAGTTCCAGGTGTCTTCTCTCTCAAGTCCCCAGCGCTATTTGTTTGTTTTGCTGGTGTGCCTCAGCTTGGCAAAGTGTCTTGATTGCTAAGTGAATGTGGATTCAGCCAGCTCTGACCAGCTCTGGCATCTGAAAAAAATCCTTTTTCTTCCGCTTGAATTTCTCTGCCAGCTGCCTTTGAGTCAGGATTTCCCAGCCAGCAGCTCTTGTTATTATCTGTTTTCACTTGCCTTGATGTTTACCAGATTGGACTGCTTTTATCTCTATAAACCCTCCCTTACTGTGGAGCCCCAATATTACACATCCTATGTGGCTTGGCCACTGGGTCAGAGCAGAAATAAATGAATAGATAATAAATTCACCTTAAGTGAGGTCTAAAATGCTGGCCAAAAATAACACCGGTGATGATGATCTCAGGAAAGAAAAGAACTAAAAGGCCAAATGAAGGCATTAAAAATCAAAGCTTAAAATAATTGACAGCTCATTAGACTAAATCTGAGCTCTGCTAAAATTCTGCACCAGCTGAAAACTCTGGTATGAAAATAGTGCTGAACAGCTGAGAGCAGGACAAGCTGGCCTGGTTTTCTTTGGTCTCAGAAGTGAATTGCTGCTAAGAAGAGCTTTTATTTGCAACCTTAGATACATCTTACAGTCATTTAGATCAGAAAGTCTGATTAAAAATGCATCTAAAAATATAAAGGTGAGATTATCAATCTTTAAAGGGCTGTAAAGCTATTCTGAACAAGCACCCAAAGATCACTTCCCATCTCCTCGAGTTCCTAGAAATATTGGGGAGGAAATAGAGTTTGGAAAAGATGAGCTCGTATCCTTATTTTTTTGAATTCCGTTCTTGATCAGGACCAATGTAGTTTCGAACATAATAGGTTACATGTAGTTCTAGTTAAGGCGACGCGCAGGTCTGGTCACTTGTGTCAGCGTTCAGCAAACCCTCCGGGCGGTCGGTGCCTTCCCAGCTAAGGGAGGAGAAGCGTTCCTGGGGGATTTCGGGGTGCTCAGCCCCTGCGCGGCCCGGCCCGCGCCCGGCTCCCTGCCCCCCTCACGGCAGGGGGCTCGCGGCAGGCCACAGCGTTAGCTCCCCGCCCCTCAGGTAATAGTTTTAATAATTAAACCACCCAATTCGAACCTGTCGCCGTTTTATTTACCTTACGCGCTGTGGCTCGCTCACCTGCACGGCGAGGACACACCGCTCGGCTCTGCCCGCGGACCGTCCCCGCGGCACCTGAGCGCGGCGGCTGCGCGGGGGCGCGGCCCTGCCCTGCCCTGCCCTGCCCCGCGCTCACATG
>VWZF01005250.1:778602-846457 GCA_013396755.1 Sclerurus mexicanus
TTTGTGCGGGGACAGCTGTGCTCGGTGCTGCAGCACACGCAGATGAACGGCCCGAGCCAGCCAATAAAGCGCATCTTCAGGACAAAACCAGCCCTTGTCGGATAGCCATCTCTGCTTTTCGAGGCGCGTCTCCTCCCTTCCCCCTGCTCCCCGGTACGTGGCAATGCCTCCTTTAGGATCCCTGAGCCTGGCACAGCAGCTCCTGTCTTGCAACCTCCATTTCTCCCCCGTCCCCGTTACAAATGCTGCCACTGCTCTTAAACAAACACGGATTCAGGCGCAGAAGGCTTGTGACTTGCCCAGCATCCTTTAGAGAAGCTGGTCCGTGGTCACTGGGGGATGCAGGCTCTGCCTGTGCAGCACACCGGCAGCCGTGGCAGTTTCTGCTCTGGACGCTCCCAGGGTGTAAGAGCCATGAGGTAGGTTTACTCAGACTTGAAAATGGAGGACGGCAGTGGTAACCAGCCTGTTGTTTGGTGGAATAAGTCTTAGCAGTACTTCCTGTAATGGTGGTGCTGAAAGTGATGTTTACTTGAGTTAGCTGCTGGTGCAGAGAGCACTTTTGAGGTACCTGCTACTCATAAGTCAGGTACAGCTTTAAAACCCCCCACAACTAGATAAGTATGTTGGGTTTTTTCAGCGTTTTGTCTGTCAGCCATGATAGGAAAGGATCATCTTTTCTGCCTCTAAAACTGGAGGTGGGGAATGACTATGCCCCCTTGTTTGGGAGAGAGGGCTTTAGGATGTGAGAAATTTGCAGAAACAGCACTAAGATTTTAAACCCGATGCTCTGAGCTATCAAAAAAGCACTCTCATCCCAGATGGGATAGCTAAGTACCTTTCTCTGTGTTTTTTTTTTCTTCCTTTCTTATTTCTGTTTTTTTCTGTCCATTGTTTGTATTGGTGGTGATGTTGGGGTTTTCTTCCCTCCCCTCTTCCTTACAGGCAAAGAAAACCCCCTTTCCTCAAACTTAGGGTAAAGGTTGGTATTATAGAAGGTTAGTGTTGTGTTATTTGCTCTTGATTGTCATCTTAAATTAATTCACCAAGTCCTACTCAGAGGCCAGGATCCTATTCATTCTTTGTGCCATACAAATGCCCTATAAGCCTTTTATTGTTGAAACTGATTTATGAGGTCCTGACCTAGCAATATGCTACCATGGCTTTATTTTCTTTACTGTACACAATTTTCTCCTGTGTCTCTAGGCAAGCATTGCCTTTATAGTAAACTTATACTTACTGTAGTAAACCTGTATCTTGCTTAGTGTGAAAAACACTTGTCTGTTATGTTTGCTCTGTCTGTGTTCTTACACATAATAGCAGGCAATATTAAATAGATGCTGTTATTTGCAATTATGATTACTTCAATACAAAGATTCAAAGTTTACAACGGCTATGTTAGATAATGTGGGAAAGGAAGCAGCATTAATTTAGTCATTTATTTTGTAAGATCCAGGTATGCACAATAGATATCTGTACCAGTCCTGACATTCTTGAGGGGACAGTAATCTGTCCAGTGTGGTCAGACCTGGAGAAGGAATTCTAAAGTATCACTTCCAGCAACGGAGAAAGTCTGCATTCTGCAAGTTGCAAGAAGGTAATTATTAATAGGAAGCAACCTTTATAATAACAATGCAAAGAGAGTGAAACCACTTGGGTGTTTGCCACGGCAAGATTAACTAGTGTACATTGTACTAACACATAGCTGTACACATGAAATATAGTTCTTGTATTCCAGTTCTTTCTTAGCCTGGTGTGCCTGTTGCCTAAGACAAGCCTCCTTCTCTCATGTAGCAACACATAACTGGTGGTATGGGGGTATCACAACTGTGCCTCCTGTGTATGGACAGCTTTCTTGACTGTATGCTTGGATAGGAAGGAGGAAAGCTAATGCTGTTCGTGATAGGATTGCAGTAGGTCCTGCCAGTGACAGGAGGACAAGAAAATAAGGGCTAGTGGAGAAAAGGGTCCATACATCCCTATGGTCAAAAACACTTGCAACTATGTGTGTTGTGGCTTGGTGCAGTTTTTTAAGTGACTGTACTGAAATTTTCTGCGTTGAAGTTTCTTTTAAATTCTCTAGCTCTTCCCATTCCTCCTGTATTGGGGTCCCATTCCAAGTCTGCTAAAGCCAGTGGGAGTAAATGGATTTTGAATCAGTCCCTGTACCAGTGTCTGAGTTTCTTTCTCCCCATGTGTTCTCTGATGGCACCAGCTGCTGTGTTGAGTCCTGCTTTTGCTGTGTACTTGTGGATTGACTTGGGATGCCTTGCAGGCAAAGTGCATCTCAGCCCAAGGTCTCCCTTTGCTTTCCCCTGCACCTCTAAGAGTTATTGAAGAGTTGTGGTACAGGTACATGGGCGCTGTGTGAACTAGTGTCCTGAGGCTTAAAAGCACTTAATAAGTGTATCGCTGTTACTCTTTTGCAAGAAGTAGCTTGAGTCACAAATGGGGAACATGAGGGAACTCAGTAAACAGCCTCTCAGCTGGGTGCAAAAAGAGTTCCAGAGTTAGTATTTTACAAAATAATGAACTTTGAAAGTTTTTCATTTCCTGTCAAAAAAGCAATATTTATCTTCCAGTTAATGAATACAGTTGCTGTAGGTCCCTAACTATTCGGAAAACACAATCAGCAGTATTTATGTTATGTTCAAATGTTACATATAGTAACATGGGAAGGAACAAAACATATTATTTCAGTTTCTGCTGGTTAAATTTCTCCATGTCTTGCTAGCATTGAAATGAGGCTGCACAGTTCTCCTTTTGTTTTTGTTTTTTTTCCTTTCTGTTTATTAATTTATTTTGTCTTGGTGGTGGGAAGATTATATCCAGAAAAATAAAAAGCAGTTGATGATTTAAGAAAAATTGAAATATTTTTTCTGCAGAAACCTTACATTTAGATAAAGACTTGTGTGTGCTTTTGCATAACTGACATTTTAAGCATTTTTATAACAAGCAGTGAAAAGTCTGTGGACTTCATCATGCAAAGACTTATGTCCATGATTTATTTTCCACATGTATAAGTATCCTGAGCATGCACACATGCATAAGGCTGTCTGGGGTTGCAGTAAAGGTGCTTGGTCTTGAAAGTGTTTATTCTTGGCCATGCTGTTGAGGTGCTGTGGGCTTACACAGGGCTGAAATATAAAAAAGGATGTTTGTGAAATACAGTTTTCTGGCAGCTACCAGCGTTATATTTTGTAAAAGAGATTGTAATTAGTATTTCAAAGCTAGTCTGTACCTCTCACCTTGAGAACACTTTGAGCTATATTTTTTAAAAGTTTGACTTGCTTGCATTGGGGATGGGTTTGGCTCAAGATCTTTTGGTCTGAGCAAATTGAATGCAATTTTCTTTTAACCATATAATAAAGAATAGGTACCGATTGCTTGCCAAACAATTTTTCCCCTCAGAGCTTCCAAACAAATTTAGGACATAACAAAGCCAGTATTTCTAGTGTTTAACTTCTCGAGAATCATCTTGGGTTTGGCATGTCAAAAAGAAAAGTGCGTCACAAGTCAAGTTGGCACTCACTAATACCATCAGTAATACTAATTTCCACATCGTTAATTTTAACAGACACTGCTTCAATCTTGCTCTCACCACAAATTTATTTAATTAAAAGAATTGAAGCTCTCTTCACTTATTTGTATGTTCCCTTCAGTTGTATTCTTTCAGTCTTGCAAGAACAGGTTCCTGTCCCCCTTCAGGAAATGGATAGGAAGAGAAGCTAAAAGACATTTGTGTAGCAGCTGCCAGAGTGTTCAGGGAGATATCTTTGGAAGGAGAAAGCTTGTTTTCTTGGAATCAAGCCAGCAAAATGCCACTTTTGCCCAACACGTGGAGGAAAGCAGTAGTATGGGAAGAGAATATGGCTTCACCAAGGACTAATTTGTTGGAACCATTTTAAAAGAAACACCTTTGTTTTTTTTCTTCTCTTCAAGTATAAATCAGGATACAAAAACACATTGTTCATGTAGCCTCAAACTAATTTTCCTTCTTTCCACAGAAGATTTGTTCTGAGACTGAAGTAGTTATGATATTTAATACTTGAGAAGTAATCATGGTGTAAAATACAGCCACCCTTAGAGGGGGAAGAAAGGTAGGTGATGTTCAGATTTTTTGTTTTCGAAGAGCCTTTTTTTGTTGAAGGTAATTCTAATTAAGAAGCAGAAAAAAAGTTAGCAGGCTGAAAGCATGTGGCAGTCAGTAGTGGATGAGGAAAGTATTTGCCTTTATTCATCATGGTCTTGCATTTTGTGTTGTGTGATCAATAGCAGAAGAAATTATCTGGTTCTTGTGATCTGCCTTGCTCCTTGTTAGTGTTAAAAAAAAGCATCCTTTCTGTCTCTTTGTCAAAAGTTAGGTATCTCAGGTGTTCTGTCTTATAAAGGTCTCCTTTGAAGACCAGAAAATTGCCATGTAAGATTTCTCAGACCCAAGGGGTGGGCATAACAGATCATCAGATGCTGTTGATGCCTTTTCTGATCAAGTATCTCTTCAGACTCTTTGCTGGGCCTATAAATTTGGAAAAAAAAATCGGACAATTCCCAAACTGGAGTTTTAAAATCTCTGTTCACTTGCTCAGGATTTTTCTGTCTTAAGTCACGTCTCCTGATCTCCCCTGGATAGTTAGACCATGCAAGAGGCTGACTAAATACAGGTTGTCTCTTGCTGTTCTAGATGTCTCATCTGTGACTCTCACATGGAGCTGGTAAATACAATGAGACCATCTGCTGGAGAGCAGTGATACTCTAGATAAACCCCATCCCTGGATTCATAATGTAAAGATACAAAGAGAAAGGAAAAAGCCAAACATGAAGGCTCTTTATAGCCCTTGCAATGAGGCAGTGAGATGGGCTCCTGCCTGTCCCTGTGAAACCTGATGGCTACAAAGCCACAGCCGAGATGTAGGGTTGTCTTTTTCCTCCCTTGAATTTCATTCTTTACAAGTCATCACTGAGATAAGTTTCTCTGTAAAAGGTATTCCTGAGTGCCTTTGGGTCCTACAGAAGCCAGGGCTGCCACACCTCTAGTGTTTTCAGATCTGGCCAATGCCACAGATAACAACATGCCTGCTAAAAACAACACTGGTTTTGTGTGGACTTTGTTGGAAGCACTTGACTCTTGCTGTAGTGGTTTTTTCAGCCTAGGATTATAGCTCTGAGAAAACAAGTGCATATGTGTATATGAATATGATGTCTGAATATGTATCTCCTCTTCAGCTGTTGCATGATAGGAAGGAAGGGAAATTTACACACTTTCAGCTGGTGTGACAAGTTCTATAAAAAACACTGATGCCTGCAGTTACCCTAGCGCAGGCTTGCAGAAGCTATGTATGCTAGAGATGGGTATATTTTGATGTGTGCACATAAAAAGGTTATTTTGTCAATAAAATATATGGTTTGTTGTCTCTCTGAAATACACTGATTAAATAATCAAGCTTATACAACACTGATTTGTTAATCATTGAAAATAACCTTTCAGTTCTAAAGCTTTCTCTGCTCATATTAGTATTTTATACAGAAGTGTTATGTAATAGACATTTTGTTGCCTTTGCAGTCCTGCACAGAGGAACACATTGTTAAGCTGATGCCATTTGGATTGTTCAGTATAAATTTGTCCACTAAACCAATGCAAATATCAGTGAATAATTAAAAAAACCCTCCGTATTGCTTATTTGTAAATTGTAGTTTGTGTAGAGATCATGAAAAGGGAGGGTAGGAATTACTTTATTCTGACAGCCTTTGCCTTAAAACTTGAGTGAGAAGTGTTAGTGCACTAACCTGCTTTGTTTCCAAGTACCACTATGGTTACACACACTTTCCACATGCATTAGCAATTGCCTCCATCAAAGATGCTTGGAGGAACCAGACTTCACGGTTAATCAGACTGGTGTTTAAAAATACAAACTGAGAAGTCTACATACAGCATTCCTCTCAATGGCTGCCATCCAGAAACTTTTATGTACTTGCTTTCAGACTAATTAAATTAAGAAATAAAGCCTAACATACCTAGCTTAGAAGAGGAACTGACAAAAGGGAAATGAAACTTTTCATGCACTTGAGTTTTTAAAAGTGATGTTTGCTGTTTTATAATCCATACTAAATTTCTTTGCAGTTTTACCTCGTTGGCATTGTTAGCAGGCAGAAAGGGAAGACTGACTTGATAGTTCTGAGCCTCTCCTTTCCTATCTTTCTGACAACAAATCTGTAGGCTCTGGAAACAAGAAAGTAGAGGAATGCAGATACACAAATGCTTGTTGGTGCTGCAGAAAATGAGAGTTTAATCAGTGGTGGTGTCCCAATAGACAGTGGGTAGGAAAGTGTCTAACAGAAGAAAAATAGAAGCAAAGTGGTTGTTGGAATAAGGAGTGAATTGAGTGAAAGACAAAATTGTACTAATGATAAATCAGGACAATGAAAAATGCTCTGGTTTGGACAAGATTCTATTTCCAATGTTTAAAATTTGTGTTTACACTATGGGTTTTTTTTTACTGTAAGTTGATTTAGGATGTACCTAGATTAAAGATGAATTTAAGAGTGTCTTTATTAGCATTGATCAGCACAGAGCACTCTTTCTCTGCTCTTTTGTGAATGAAGAGAGGATGACGGCCATCCACACTGATATCTGCTGATTTCTGTCACCTTGTCCATGTTAGGACTTCTTCAGTGTCTGATTATTTACTTGCTTGCTGTCTGAACTTGTAAGATCTTAGATCTGGCTTGCTGTCTGCTCAAGAATGTAATACCAGAGCTACGAGCAGCAGCCCCCTCTGTTATTGCCTGTGGGTCAAAAGAGTTAGCTGTAGAACTTTTGTTTGCCTGACCAGCAGGTTTGATTTGTTGGTGTCTTGGTTATGTTCCTGCCTTCTGCAGCAGAAGAGAGGAAGCAGGGAGAAGTTTGCACACAGCCCCTGACTCATGGAGAGGGGAAGAGGAGGTGGCTACAAAGAGAAGGAAAGAATTACAGGGAGCTCCCAAAATAAAGGGGGTGTTGGGTATCACGTGAAAAGCTTCAGCGAGGCCCTAGAATGGACAGTGAACTGTGCAGATCCTGTAGGCTCCCTTGGACTAGGAGCAATGCATAAGGTGCTTTTTCAAAGGGACTGTGGTTTCAAGACTGGATGGAGCAAATTTGAGCTTGTGCTACTGTGGTAAGGGGAAGTCCTGTGCACCCTCAGCCTTGGGCAAAATGCTTCTCCCAGGCATAACCCCAGGGGAGAGAGTGGGAATATTAAGTAGCAGGGTGGCCACAGATCAGCTTCAGCTGATTGCAAAACTTTAACTCAGAGATAGCAATAAAATCTGATATTTACCTGGTTAGGTTACACACTCTTTTTGACAGTACTTCTACAGTAGGTTTCTGTGCTGGGGTTTTTCTTCTCTCTTTATGGTGAGATGCTTTTCCTGTGTGGTGGTTTGTTGTTTTTCTTCAGCAGCAGCAAGGGAGGAAAGATGGTGTTTTAACAGAAGTGATTGTCAGATGTCTGCTGTTGTCTAGGTACTTGGAAATACATGTCAAATTGCGAATTACTCAGTTATGCTGAAATTAAACCTCTAATGACTAGAACTGCTTCACTTATTTAATTAGCTGAGATTGTTTTTGTGGTTGTTTTTTTGTTTGTGTGTGTCTCAAAATCTCTGCTTCTCCAAAATGCTCTAATTTTTCCTCCTTGTCCTTTCTTTACAGAATTCATACTAATTTGCTCTAAGTCTGTTTTTTTCACTCTGTTAGCAATGATTGTTTCTCTGTTAAATGCAATCCCTGCTAAATGCATCAGAAGTATTATTTTTCTTAGTGGAAAAGATGTTTGATCAAGTGACTGTACAGATGAAGGCAGCCACATGTAGGCTACAGTATATAGGACGTGGCATTTGGAGGTTGCACGTGTTATGCCTGAAGTGCCAAGTGCCTGGCTGTGATTCAGACAAAATTGGCACTGGTTGACGCCAACACCCCAGTGTAAATGGGGTGTAAGTCTTTCCCTATGCTGTAGGGCCCTGAAAGAAAAGTATTGAAGGAAATGAGTGCCAGAGGGAACTAGATTTAAATAAAGAGCACATGTATAACTTCTCTTTTAAATCCTTCATACCCACTGTTCCACATGCTGACTATACCAGTGGGTGTGTATTCTTGTATCAGAGCAGATGTTTCTGTAAGAAAGATGTTGCTTTGTTTTAATAAATGGAGGTTGTCACTTCAAAAATGGGAGAGGGAGGTGAAAGAAGTAGCATAAAGTGAAAATTTGTCAAATGGGATTGGGAACAAAATTCATGAGAATTTTTGTGGTAAGGACTGCTGGGAAGGCTCCTTCAGTGGTCTTGGCTATGATTTATATAAGCATTTCTGCTTTAGGCTGGTTTTTGTTTTCTTTTGTTTGTTTTAGACAAAAATTTTAAAAGTGTTCTGTCATTTATTTCCCTCCATTGCCTTCAGGTATGATCCAACCCATGTGCTCAGTCTACTGTGGGAAGGGGAGGGTAGTGTTGATGGACCTCAGCGATCTTTCAGGTTGTGATTCATCTCTTGAAGATGAGTTCTCCTTCTATGCCTTACCAATTGTGGTGCTGGTGGTGTTCAGCCTCGCCTGACACCCTTTCTGAGATCACTTGACCCCTCCAGCCCCTTTGAAGAAGAAAATTCTAGAAGAGGCATATTTTATTTGAGTATTTGACAGTGTCTTCCCCATCTCTTTGTCCTGGGTCTCTACTGCTAAGTAGAAACCTGGAAAAGCAGGTTCCTGTGGACCTTTGAAAAGCTCTCAGTGGAAAGCCTGACATGGGGCTTGTTCCTTTGCACTTTTGAGTGCCAGTGGGTGCCAAACCTGAAAAAGCCTTGGAACAAATTTAAGAGGGAGATGTGTGTGGAGTGGGGTTGGTTTGCATCATTTGCTGCAGTGGTTTGGGAGCAGCTCGGGTGGGTGAGTGCACTGCATGTGATGGTGGGCGCAGACCTGCTCTCTGCTGCAGCCGCTGCTGGTGGCAGGGCTGGTGGCTAAAACAGGGGATGCAGCTGTGGTTGTTCCTGCCTTTGAGCCTTGGCTGTGGAGCATCCTCCACACTGGAGGGCTGCTCCTGTACCTGTACCATGTACCTAGGGCTTGCTAGCCTTGCAGCGAGTGCCTGCTGTGCTGGCATTTGCACCCTGGCACAGTGTGCTGTGGTCAGCGGTGCTAGGAAGGCCTTGGGCACATGGCAGTGCTGTTTGGGGTGCTTCCAGGGCAGGAGAGGCACGAGAAGGGCAGTGAGGCAACCAGCTGCTCACCAAGAATCCTGTAGAATCCTTCCTGTTGCTAGGGGACTCAACTTGGATATGGAACAGATTCAGTTTACATAGCAGCTTTCCCTGTGTTTGTTGATTGGAGGCAATTACTGTAAAATACTTGATTTATAACAAGGCATACTTAATAAGCAACAAACTAAAATAAATATTCATGAATTACCTGCTTGAGTCTGGCTGCTCATTTTGCTGAGTTGTTGCTTTCTGCCTGTGGGCTCTGCACAGCTCTGGAGCCTCTGGGTCTCTGGAAGTGGAGGCAGCCATGCTGGGTCTTGACTGGTGGGAGTTTTGGGCTGAAGAAGGAGGGGGAGAATCCCATTTCTTCTCTATTTTGTTTGTCCTGGAGGATAGAGATGTATTCCTGAGATTTTTCCAAGCTGTTCATTGACTCAAGGTGGTCTGCTTGCCTGGCATGCTGCTGTTCAAGTGTCATCAAAGTGGTGGTATGGAGTACATGCAGGGTGCAGCTATTACATCACTGGTATCTGGTCGGGCTTTTATGGTGGTGTAGGAAAGTGATGACTTAGAAATAGCAGTGTTCTTGGTTAAGTTAGGATGAGCCTAATGTTTAAGCAAATACATGGGAAATGACAAATTGCTGGTTTGGGATCTATGCTCTTCAAGAATAGGGCGACTCATTTAGAGTAGTTCTGAAATTATTAAAATAAGGATGTGTTAAGCCTTCCCCAGAGATGAATCCCTGTCAGCAAAAGGATGACTAACATTCTGCTTCTGTGTTGCAGAGTGGCATTCTGCTGACACCCTGCTACCATGAACACTTTATTTGGCCGGTTTGACTCACAGCAGTTTGTTTTTATACAGAAAGAGTCTGTGGTGCTTGTCAAAATGAGAAAGTGACCATCAGAGCCTGGCTTGCTATTCCTGTCACTGGAGCCTTCAGGAGCCAGCACTCAGCCTAGCTGAAGCCAGAGGAGGAAGGTGGAGAAGCACAGCCTGATCAGGTACTGAGCCAGTAATGGGCAAAGTTGTCTGATGCAGAGTTAAAGTTATGGATGATCATTATTTATAAAAATAGTTCCTTAAAAGGTCTTGCTAACATGTGGGATGCAATGGTGGTCCAGTAAGAAGAGCCACATCATCCATGGGCCTGACACGGGTGCATGTTATATGTCTGAGTACTGTAAGAGATCTGAGGTAAACATAAATGTTTTCTGGAATATTTGATTTACACATCTAGTGTGCAGTACAGCTCAGTACATGTTTGTAAATACCTGTTTTCAGGCTTCATGTGGCTTGGAAAGAATGGACTAGGAATGCTCTTAACAAATGTGTGAATGTTGAAGAGCAATTTGATGTCTTGAGGAGAAAGTCTTTTTCCTCAGCTTTATTCTCTCTTTTAGTAGGGAGACTTAAATGCCAGCTTTTGAAAAGCACAGTGTTATATAGGAGCCACAGAACACAGAGAGGTAACAGACTGATGGGTTTTAAGACAAAACCTACTGTCAGCTTGCTAACTGTGTTTTTATTTGCTCAGATTTCCATAATCATTCCTGGAAACTGGTATTTATTCTTGCATTCACATCTTTCAGGTTGTCATACTTAAGAAGATTTAGTTAGGCTCATCTTGTATGAAGACAGAAAAGTTAAAGGTTTTGATTCATTGTATTCAATTTGTTTTTGGGGTTTTTTTCTTACATAAATGTACCTTCCAGTTTATGTGGAACTGCTTCTCTGAGGACCATGTTCTGAAGAGATTTTGCATATTTTTGTGTATCCTTAGAGATCCCTTAAGAACAGGGGTACTAGTTATGTAGGTTTATGCAATGCTTGGGATGGACAGTGGCATGCCAATGTCAGGTCACTTTTAGGGGGAAGCATTCTTTGAAGAGGTACAATGTTTTTTCACCTTGAGCGATGCTTTCTCTCCAGAAACACCAGCATCTCTTGCTTAGACTGTCTGAATTTATTAGTCATATTATTATTTTTCTATTTATTGACCCAGGTGGAAGCAGTGAAGGTTTGTTTAAACAGTCTGTTAAGAAAATGATTTTTAATGTTCTATAGTTAATTTCCAGCTCTTTATAGATTATATCTTTCTTTGTGTGGTTAAAAAAAAGGGAGGCTTTTTTCTAGAATGTGTTGGGAATACTTAACAGTTTTTTTGTGTCTTGGGAAATAAGAATCAGCATTTATTTGATTCAACAACCAGCTTCCTGCTTCCCAAGGAAGAGATAGTGGCTCATTTGCCTGCAAACATCCCTCCTGTGGAGAGTCTTTGTTGGGGAGTTAGGAAAGCTAGCAGCTACTAGTGAAATAGCTGCATAGCGGGATGAAGAGGGATTATTGAAGCATTACTAGGAAATTCATGGCTGTGTGCAAGACCTTATGTACTCCACAGACAAGTTGACCTAAATTCTGCAGCCGGGCCTTACTGGTTTCTGCATTGATGTGATGTGGCAGGCTAGATAACCTGCAGCAGTTCTGGGGTTTAGAAAAAAGAAGGGGAGTACAGAGAAGATTTATATTTGAGTGGAAACACAGACAGGCAAATCTTTAGAAGTGTACTGAAGCTGTCTTAAATTTTTTTTGTTGCTTTCTAACCCACACTTCTCTATTCTTAGTATTGAGTACTTTTCATGTAGGCAGGATGAGTCTGTATTATAAGGATGCTCATTAGGAAGAGTGGAAAGGTTGTTTATTCCTGGATAGGGAATACATGGATGGTTTTGCTTCTAAGAAGCTACGGATGGCTTGGAGTTGAAGTTGGTTTTAGCTAAGAATTGGTGCTAACTATCTTATCAGTAGTGAAACAGTTAACACGGCTGACAGTTTATCTCTTGGAGGGAATAGGATTAGTATCTACTTGACATAAATGGAATGGCTTACACTTATGTTTTCAGGCAATGTTTGTTTCTCAAGATTATTGCACGAAACATGACACAAAAATCCAAATAGAAAACAAAATGTCATGTCTAGAGTGAAGTTCGTCAGCCTGACCTGCATGGAGTGTTTCCCTGCTGTTACTTCTTGTAGTAGTGTTGTGACTTTGCAGTTTAGTTTCTGCTGGCACAAATGTGGTTTGATGGCGGTTACTGCTTCCTCCCTTGTTCTGTAGATGTAAGCTAGACTGATGCAATACTCTCCTTTGCTTTCACCCTTCCCACCTGCCTGCCTTCATTACCTGGTCTCACCACTTCCTCCAGTGGTGCCTCTATGGGTACAAGAGGAATTTTTTTGCTGGTGCTGCTTAAACTGGGTCCTGTGAAAGGACCTAATGCTGGCAGAAAAAATTTGCAGCCACTAGAAGGGCTTCTGCAGTAAGGTTTTTGATGGCATAGTTGGGAAACAAGTTAAAAAAATATTGGCTGATATAGTTAAATGAACAAAATGTTAAAGTGTGGCTAGGGGCTTTCCTGTGCTTAGTGTTCTAGTCTGGTTACTTTGGTGGAGTGTGTGTGTATATTTGTGTCTGGAAACCTCTTTTTGTGGGAGCATAAGCTTTAAGCTCTCTTGAATTTTTTTAGAGGAATTTCTGCAGCTGCAGCATCCTGAAATGCCAGGGGAAATCATGATATCCTGAAACATTGCTGGCTTATTTTAGCTCACATTTCACTTGATGTGCTTTTGATTTGTTTAAAGAACAACTTGTCTGTATAAGCTATTTATTTACTATATGCACATAATAGGCAGTAACGCTGACCTTCTTCTGAAAGCAGGAATGAAGGGACCCAAGGAAGTGTGGATTTGCATGATTATTTTCTTTCATTTCTTATGTCGTGCCTTACTCTCATTCAGGCACGTAGTTCCTCTGTGCAGTGTAAGAGGTAGGCAAATCTGATGGGTTTATATGCTATGCATCAGTTCTCTCCAGGAGTTAATTACAAAAATATATTGTTACCAAACTTAATGTTAGAAGGGAATCTGTCAGCTTGCTCTGATCTGTTCATGGAGTGAGTGCCAGGTGGAGCGTGTGCTGATGGTCCTTTGTATTTTGTGTTTGAGCTGTGTGAGCTTGTGATGGAGGCAGAGGGTGAGACCTGGTGTAGCTTACTTGTGAAAATCAATTTTTGACAATGGCTGTCAAAGGGCAGACAAAAGGTGGATATGCTGAAGAGCTTCAAAGTATCTCCCAGCTCCTGGGGGAGCCTGTGCAGGTTCCAAATGTGTTCAAATGGTAGACTTTCCTGGGTGTTTACCCACAGATCAACTTCTAACCCAATACTGAGGCGTGCTCCTGCCATGTTGTAGGAGCTCCCCACAGCTCTGCCTGCTCACATATCAACTTGTACGGATGCTGCTGTCAGCTGTTGTTGGCACAGTGCTGGCAAGGGCTGAGGGAGGGAGGGCAGGGCTGCCCTGCGTGGGCTCCATCCAGCTGCCCAACCAGCACAATGGCCTCCTGCGTGCCAGGAGGGAGCCGGAGCACCCTGCAGGGACTGTGACTACCAGAGGAAGCACCAAGTGCTGGCCCTGTTGCCCCACTGCCAGGAGCACGTATGGTGAGGGGACCGGAGAGCAAGGGCTGTTTCCCACCCTGTGTGTCTTCCAAAACCAGAAGCAGTAATTAGAAATAAATGGATTAAATTCCTCCAAAATTATGTACTGCTTTTTGCTTGCAACAATGTTATTGCCAAGGCCACCTCAAGGCAGAAGAAATGTTTTCCGTAGGTGTAGATATAGATGTCATTTTGACTACCTCTTTGCAATGAAAAGAACTTCTGTGTATCTCGCTCCAGTGTTACAATTTTCATGTCAGGTTATCTTTTCTTTCTTCTTGTCCTCCCAGAAGAGTTTTCAGTGTCATTGTTAGATACAGAAACTGGAAAGTAGCCCTAGTTTGGTGTCTTTTTCACTGTTTTTGCTCTCCTATTTCTTTGCCTAGACAGGAGGGTTGTCCATTACTGATAGCAAGAGCCAGTCAGTGTCAGTGAGCTGAGCCGCTTCCAGCCAGCTTGTCCTTCTGCGCGCCTGAACCACGCCTGGCCACGGGCAGTGACACCAGCGCGGGGGAGGAAGGAGACGGCGCTCGCGGGTGTCTGTCGGCGAACTTGCTACGGCAGAGGAAAATCTGAACGGGGTCAAGATGCAGCAGTGCTCTCTTTAAACCTTCAGTGGAGTAATGTCTTGTTGCCCGTTTTCATGTGTATAGACATGTTTCCTACTGTATGTGTATCAAATTCAGCAGTCTGCAGTAATCTTAGCTATGTGTTTTGACACAGTAGGGTGTTCTTTTGAAATATCTACCTGCTCTCAGTTCTTGACTGGACTCTCAAAGTGCTTTTTGGATAGATATGTGGAGATTCTCAACACGTTGCTCCCTCAAGCTTCATCCATTGCCTTTGATAGGTGATATTCTCTTGAATAAGGGAGCACCATCACAGAGTGTGTGTTCTCTTGGAGGCTGACTGTGAACACTGGAGCACTAAATCAGCATACTGAGGTTCAGCATCAAAGAGTAAGGTCTGCCTCGTCCTTGTCAATAGCTGATTTGCTTTCAGAGAGAGGTGAAACACTTCCACCAACTGAGAAACCACAGAAGAGATTGGGCTGGGGAAAAGCTGGCCTTTCCAACACCTTGTGTAGATGGGCTTTACACATTGTCTGGTAATGCTGTATTTGCACTTGTTGGTAAAAAGGGTAATAGTGTAATAGTTAATGCTGTAAATACTGGTGACATTATTGCCTGGCACCTCAGACAGAAAAGATGAGGAGAGAGAGATTTGCAAGGGAAAAAACTAACAAACAGTTCTTTGTTGTTCAATTATTTTGGTGCTGCTGTGGTTTAGCTGTGATATTGTGTGACTCTGTCCACAGCTTTTTATGGGCTTCTTTTAGAAATATTTTAAATTTAAATAAGTAATACATTTCTCTAGTTTTATTTATTATTTTAAGTGCTAGAATATGCTTACAATTATAACGTTCCACTGCCTCCAGTGACTGAATATATAAAATTCTGGCATCTGTTGCTGAGCAATGAACTCCCAAACTTTCTGCTTATCTGACTTCGCATTTCATGAAGTAGCTTTTGGTCAACGTATTATTGGAAACATGGAAAAGTCTTCTATGCATAATTAGAATTGTTTTAATCAATAAGGCATAAGTCTCTCTCCATTCCATTAACTCTTACGTTCTACAGGAGCTGGGCAAAAAAAAAGTGATCTGCTTCCAAACTGATTCTGCTAACTTTTGAAGTAAAATGTTTTTCCAGGCAGACAATTTTTATGGGCAGTTTAAGTAATTATGTAAGGAATTTAGTGATTGCTAACACTACTGATGTTTGAAACATTGGGGTGGGGGTGGGGGGAATTCCATAAAAACAAATTTTGTAAAAAAAAAAGAAAAATCCCCATGCAACCCTTTCTTCCCTACTCCACCATGTGCTGTTTTGAAGTTCTACCGTAGTTAAGAAGAATGCCCAGGTTTGGTGGGTTTTTTTTCACTCTTTCCTATGGAGGAAGCATTGTGTTTTGGGGCTTTAGAGGCAGAGCTCAACTGCCATCCCACCACTTCCCCCTCCAAAACACCCCACCAGATCGCTCTTGCACCAGTGCTACAGTCTGGGGTCTGGCTGTCCAGTTTGCAGTTGGATCTGGCAGTCCCACATGTCTTGCCTTTTTGGCAGGCTGTGTGTCATGGTGACTTGCTGCCTCCCATAATGCCAGGCTGGGATGCTGGTAGTGCTGCTGAAGGTTTGGAGCACCATTCTTGTGGCATGGGTGAGATGGGGAGGGCTGTGGAATTAAGGGTGTTGCATTGATTTTTCTTTAGATGCAAGAAGCAACGGGCTGTGATAGAACTAGGCAATCCCCTGTCAAGTTCACCGCCTTTTGGCTAATGAGTAAGGGCTGTTTTTCCCCAGATCTCTGTGCTCCCTAGTCCCTGGGCAGCAGTTTGGTGGTGACATGCAGTCAAGTCCACAACAATGTCAGTTTTTCCTTTTCAGCGGAGACAATGGGATGGGGAGCTACAGGTAAGCTCTGCAGGATCTGGATGAGTATTTGGGAAGACAGAGGTGGGTGGTGATGAAGTGGAGAGGTATCAGAAAGGAGAACATGGAGCATAAAGCACAGCTGATCTTACAGGAGTGTATTGGCCCACTCCTCTTGATTATGCTCTTCTGGTATGTGTATTTAGACTGAGACAGTCTGTGCTAACTGGCTGTCAACTTGTTAAAATAATCAGTTTGTCAAGAACTCCATTGTCTTCTTAAGCTTCATTTCAGATTTATTGCATATTTTTTCATCTTTAATGGAGATAATTCGAGGTATGTAAACCCCACTGTGGTTCACTCCCTGCAGCTCACGTAGATTTTCTTTTCATTTGGTTTTGCAACCCTGCTCTGTTTCAACCAGGGTTCAATCTGAAGGGAACAACTGAGAAACTCTTTCACTAAAAGGATATGTCTAGGATATAGGGGATGGGAAAATGAGGATTGGAGCTCTCATCCATAAATATTTACCAAATCTTATTTCAATAGCCACTTTGTCTTTATTAGAATAGTTGGAGCTATGCCAACCTAAAAAGCCCCAAACCTGCTTTGCTTTGACATTTAGCTAGATCCTTATGTGTAATGTTCTAAGGAGGGGCAGAACTACTTCTGTTTCCCTTGTATGTTGGATAGTACATACATTGGTGGTGGAACTTGGGTTGTTTTTTTGCAGTGTCATTCAGTTTCTTTGGCTTGTGTGGGTTGTTCAAATAGATGTGCTAGTGGGAAGACAAACACTTGAAATAGAAAAATATGATGAGGCAAGGACTGTCAAGTATTATGCATCAATTTTGTGCTTTGCATGCTGAGGCCCTGACCTATTTGAGGCCTCTAGGTGCTTCTGCAGTGTAAGTGTTTAGCAGTGATAAACTGCAATGTCTGGCAGAGGGATTCATTGTGCAAGAAGGACACCTGAAAAAACAGCCTTTAATCCTTTCTCTGAAATGAGCTGCTTTTAAGGTTTCTGTTCTTTCAGAGGGCTTGGACAGGGTGCTTCTCTTCAGTGTGTGCTGGTATGATATTCAGTGGTCAGCACCTTAATACCTGTCAACAAAGTAATATTGATAGAGCTGATTTATTGGACTTCTTTTTTTTTTCTGTGCATGTGTGCTGCATTAATTCTTTGAGTGTATATATGTATTTTTCCCTCAGACATAATCAATATACCAGGAAAAACCCCACTCACAAATAACATCTGAAAACAGCAAAAAAGGGCAGATGACCAGAAAGCCTCCAAATAGTTCCTAAACAATAACAACAAAAATGAGCTGTAGTGTGGTCAAGCAGAGAGCTGCTTGTAGCCAAGGGCACTTGCTTAAGAGGGAAGCAGGTTGTGAAAGCCCATGATTTCTCTTTGATTTTTGAATGAAGACAAATATAGTTGTGTTCTCCAAATAAATGCTTGGAGTAGTCATGTTACTTATTGCTCCTTGTGATATTAAATGGCTTATTATAATATTAATAACTTTTATCAAAGCCTTGGAGTTTATTCCTGGCTTTCTAGATAGTATGGTTACAGATGATGGAACTAGACAAGCTAATGGGTCATGGCATTTTAGAAAGAGTTTCTCTAAAAAATATCTCAAGGACCTTTTAGAATTGGCGGTGTCTCCAGGATAAGCTGTTACTGATTGATCTGAGGCCAGGGGGATTAATGTTCTTGCTTATTAAACACTAAACATGAGTAGATGTGTGTAGGGTTAAAAGGATGCGTGGATCAGCACTGGTTGAAAATGTTTTCTAAAGTTTGAGTGTGTTAAATGGTGTTACTGATGTTTCTTTGACAACTTTTCTGCAATGTCATCTACCATATTAACAGCATTTAGTGGATGGGCTTGTTTTCATTCTGTACAACCGGAGGGCACATAAGGAGTGTGCATCTTATTTTCAAAGCAGTCACAGACCAGTCCTCAGGAGCTGACTCACTGCTATTTTGTAAGCAGGGTTTGCCTTCCTTTCATGCGGTTCTGCATTTTTCCACTCCATAGTCCACGGTAATTTAGATCTTAAGTATGCTGGTGTCTAAAAGTCTGCTTCCTAGAGTGGTATCTTACCCCATGTATGTGGGGTGTAATACTCAGCCTAATTTGATGCTAACAAAAATAATTTTTGGTTGTTTCATTTATTTCTAGTTGGGTCTTCATCAGATTATGTTACAAAGGCTCCTTCCCTGCAGCTAATATGATCATTAATAAACGTGTATTAATGATTTGGGGGGTATTGTATTTACTCTGTTAGTTATTGTTACGCTGTCTCACCTGTATGGGCTCATTTTCAAATTTTCCTGCACAGTATTTAAGACTCCTCAGCTTCAGATTAATTGCCTTGTTCTACTTGCATTTTGACTGCGCTTTGCTATTGGGATGTCATGGTAGGGTGGGACTGGTAAAAATGGGCCACTGGAAAGAATCAAATGAAAGTCCATGGCTCCATACGATGTCAGCATTCAAATTAGAATTTCTGGTGTGTAACACATCTTGAATAACATTGGATTCTATTATTGACTTCCAAAATCTCCTAAACTCTCTCTCACCTTAGTAACATTTTATTCATGGCAGATCAGGCATTTTCCTGTGATTGATAGCAACTGTCTGTTACTTCCTTTTACCTCATTTGATTAATTTTCTTTTTTTATATTGGCATCTTAGGAGGAAATAAGGTGCCAAATCTTCAGTGCTGTCATCACTTTTGTTTTTTAATGAGAAGCTTTTCTGAAAATAACTGTGCGCCAATGTGTAAACCAAACTTTTCCAAAAGGTCGGTTTACCTCTGTAATTTTTTTTATAGCTTTGCTAGGTAAAAGTTGGAAGGTCAGATTGTTTTAACTGATGTTTTTTCAAAACTTGTGTGGCTGGAAGACTGACAGTAGTCATGTGAATTTCATGTTACTTCTGCATGATTAAAATCAACAACAACACCGTGGGCTGCTGCTAGAAATATTTCCAGAAACACCATGCGGGAGAGACCAGGGGAGATATAACCCAGCACAGACTTCTTTTTCCTACTCCTCCTGTTCCATGGTAGCTCCAAGACTTAACATAGTGAAGGGGAAAGATGTAAACCATTCGTATGGAAAAAGGGTGGAGTGATACCAGTTTTCCCGATAGTAACCAGGAGGCTGTGTAGAGGAGAGAAACAATAGGAAGCTTTTCGCTTCCTGGGTGGAGTTTCACATCTGACACTGGTAAGTGGGAGCTTGATATGAAGGCGTCGGTCTAGTAGAAAGGCAGCACCTTCCCTGGGAGCTGCTGGACTTCAGCCTGGGTGTTCCTGCAGGAAACTCCACCTTCTCATTCTATCTCTGTCTGGTACGTTTTCTAAGCCTTGATGTCGTCGTCTTGTTACTGCTGGCAAATTGCATGTGTGGGAGATATGCAAATGTGTTGCAATGTTCTGATATAATTTTAGCACAGGAAAAGAGCAAGCTCTGTACATAGGTATCACCAACTGAGCTCAGTCTTGCAGCTCAGTTTATTTAGTAGGGCTGTTAAACTTTGAAAAGAGGTTTTCATGGATGTGGGGTATAAGATCAAGTTCATAATTTTGTAAGCTTAAAAGGTGACTCCTATCAAGCCATGCTTCTATAAAACCAAATTCCTTTGTCCGAGTGTAAAAGAATTGTACTGTTTAATGGCATGATTATTGAGGATTTCTGATGATGGGAATTCTCTTACTGCTTACAGTGTATACTATCACCACAAGAATACTGGCTTTGCAATGAGTAACTGGGGTGGACTTTATCCTCTCTTGTTTCTCTCAATGTAAAATTCTTCATACTGTTTTGCCTTTTCTCTCTCTATATATATATTTTGTGTGTGTGTGATTTTAATGAAAATTTATCTTTCTGTGGGAGAGAGGATTTTAGTAGATTCATTCGTTTCTCATATGCAGGGTTAAGTATTGCACTCAGGAGGGTAATGTTCCAGTGGAATTGCAGTCTTCCCATAACAATTTAGACTTTGGTAAAGCAAGTGGATGAGTCATTGCAGAGATTTGATGGCAGAAAAGATTGATTAATAATTAATTTAAAAACAAGATGCCCTTTCCTCTGTGTCCTAGCTTTGAGCCATTCAAAAGATCATCAGATTCCCACATGTAGTTTAACATTTGAGTACTATGGACATGTTTGTTTTGATGTCTTTCCCTGAACTGCAAATGTTGCCTTTTTTTTTGTTTGTTTTTGCTTACAGATTGTTTATAGAGATATAAATGTCAAATTTGGTTTGAGTGTTTTGTTGAGGTTACAGCACTTTGGAGGAGCCAAATGTTTCCATTATTTTGATGTCTTAGGGTTATACTTGCTTCATAACCTTTTTGAGGTGCACTGGTATACTGAGTGCTTTCTGGGTAATGGCATTCCTGATTTTCAGTGTTTATGTGCTCTTGCATACAGGTTTGTTTGCTTTTCTTCAATAGGCATTTGTCAATCAAGGACTTGTATTTCTACAGGTCTGCATTTGAGCTGGGTGTCTAATGGGAAGCTCTAGGTCCAGAGTGCCTTTCTGCACTTATGCTGGGATCATGGTAAAAGTGAAGAATGCTGCAGACTGCAGTGTGACCCTGAAGGGGCGACTCCAAATGGGCCCTTTGAATCCAGTTAAGTGAGCATAAATAATCTCTATTTGAGGGGTGTTTCAACTGCAGTAGGTCAAAGATGCTGGGTCAGTCAAAACCAATTCATGAAAGGCACAGAAGCTTCAGCAAATTCTTTAAGATGAGTGCTCCTGGCTGGGAGATCTTTGAGACAAGGTAGATCTTGCCATTCTGATCCTAGAAGAGGTAGTGAACTGGGGTTTGTCTTTTTTTGTTGACTGAAAGCACCCTATGTGTGGTCCTGGGCATTTTGGATATTGAATCTTGAATGTTTAGTTGCATGGTGAACATGCATCAAGGCGTTTGTTTGCTGACACTGCATGAAAAGCCAATCTCCAACTTTTCTTTAGTTTTTATTTATTTATAAGTGTGAAAGGTAAATGAAAATGTGTAATAACTTTAACTTGAGCTGTGACTATTATTCACGATTTAAACCTGAAATGCTTCATATCTTCAGAGCAGTGGTCGTGCCCTTAGTTGTTAAACCCTGAACTATGGCTTGGCTATAGTCTTCAGATCAGGCTTCTCTAGAATGGGGAAGGCTGACAGATATTTGGCCCTGAGATGTAGCTACAACCTTCTGGTGCTGGTGTTTGTGACATTGCATTTTGTCAGATACATAGGGTGCTGCAGCTGACCCTTGAACTTTTCAAGGCTCAAGTCTGTGAAGATTTGTCTAAATTTTCCACCTTGCAGATAGTGGTACACTTTGGCCTCCTTTAACAATGAACTTTAATTTACTGTAGTCAAAAGTTAAGATTTAGCTGCCCTGCTTTATAAGTTCTGTAAAACATTTATTGTGTGGTGCAGAGTTGTTATGAGTAGGGGTTTTAGGCTTTGCAAGGATAGCACTGGAGTTAGGCTGCAGTTAGTTTTGTAAAGAGAGGTTGTTTGACCTTTGTAATAAACCCACCATTTCCTTGGGCACAAAATACGGGAGGAGAATGATTTTTTTTTTTCCTTTGTGTTAAAAGGACTGAAAATGGGAAATGGGGAGATGATGAGATTTTAGTTGCAAGAAGGAAATTTTATTTAGAAACCTACATCTCCTTGAATACTTGTTTTACTAAAGTAAAACCTCCTTTGGTAAACGTCGTGTGCAGGAGTGAATGGCCGCTCACCTGCTGTGTTGTAGAGAGAGGACAGGAAAGCACTCGGCTTTTGAGGGGTGCTGGGAAGAAGTGGATAATTTTATGGCTTGAAGTAGATAAATTTGCTCTGGTGTCAGTATGGGCAGTGGAATTTGATGAGAAGTGGGAGGGGAGAAGGGTATGTGTGACTAGGGTGATACTTTGTGTTGTGTAAGAAAGAAGCAGGGTCTGGAATTCATAGTTTAACATTTTTGAATGTGTGAAATAGGCCAAAGCAAGATAGTGGGTGTTGGGACATGACTGATTTGCTCCAGTTTGCAGAGTAGGTGTGGAGAGAAGGGCAGCAAGAAATCACCAGGTTCTGTTTTAACCGAAGAGGCAAAAAACTCTGCAAATGCAGTGGTCACGCAAGGCACCCTGGTCTGCCCCGCATCCTGATGTTGGAGCCTGGCAGTGCAGCTGTACTCAGTTCACAACTCCAGAGCCGCTTCGCTCTGGATTCCTGCCATTGGAAACCTCCTAATGCAGAGAGGTCCCTAGAGAGATGTAGTTACAGTTACGTTTGCTTTTCCTGTGGGATCCCTGCAGAACCCCCGGGCGGATGAGATAGGGCTCAGAGATGGGCTGTGTTTCCTCCAGCCCTTAGCCGGCTTGGCTGCGGGGAGATTTGCGAGTTGAGCCGTGGTGCTGTAGGAGGATGCCACGGCAGAGCGGGTGAATCTCGCTGTTGAAACTTGCCCCGAGGCAGCTCGCCTCAGTCTCTTGGTTTACAGCCTGTAAAAAGCCATTTGCGTTTAACTTTGGTAACTTTTGTAATAGGGTATCTCCTGCTAATTACTCGCCCCGGAATAGGTGAGACAGGAGATTGGGGTTTTTTTCTAAGATTTTTTTCCCTTTTTTTTTTAAATATTTTTCTTCTTTTTTATTAAGCTGAACTGGAAATAGTCCCTGTGGGTTTTGAGGCTTGGCCACAAGAATATTACTTATGTGGTGTCACATCAAGTGAAATCCTCAGACAGTAAGCCTGCTGGATTTCCTGACACTTGCCTTTCTCCTAGCCTGTCACAATTCTTCCATCATTCAAGCTGACTTTTCTTGTACGTTTGGGATACATAAGTATCTGTGAAAAATAAGTATGTAATAATTCTTTTAGTTTTTCTAGTGGGATAATTTTTCGCAGGTACATTTGCATTAATAGCAGTTGGCTTGTAGTTAATAAATACAGTGCCCTGTGAAATTAATGGGTTATTAGGATTGGATGGGTTCCTCTGGTGCCCTTAGTGCTGCAGCTTTCACTAGCTGGCTGTGCCTTTGCTTGTGTGCACAGCGGAGTTGTTTACATGTTAGGATTATGCTAGAGGCAAGAAGAAAGGAACAGCTTTAATGTGATGCAGCTTAGATGCTCTGTGGGGGAGGCTTTAGAATTGTTCATAACTGTATCAAATATCAATCAATGCTTCAAGAAGAATAAAGTTACCGTTTATGAGAAAATTGAAGAATAGTATATTACATGCTTTGCAGCCATCTATTTTTGATCCTGTCTAGGAAAATGTTCCTCTCTTGTGGTTCTTTCAAACCCTGTAGAGTATCAGTGGTGCCTAGGACAAGCTTCTATCAGGACCTCTCCTGTTTGGCTGCAGCCACTTCTCTGGCCTGCCTTTGGTAAGGAAACAAGCAACGTGCCAGCCAGCTTCTTTCAGCTCTTCCATGAAAAGCCTGGTGATTGTTGCTGAGGGTGCTGCTCGAACACTGTTGCTACTATTACATTTCTTTTACAGGCATATCTGGGGATTTGCTGACTCCATAGAGTAAGAAAACAAGCCATCAAGCCATGAACATAAGAAAATGGCTTCTCCCTCATTGCAAGGGAGGCTAGAGAGGACTGGAGAAGAAAACAGCTGAAAACCTCTTCCTCCTCCCTCCGGAGCTATTTTTTGTCAGTGACAGAGAACGGTGGGATGAGCAAAGCTGATCTATATCTGCAGCAGGCTGTGGCTCTCATCTGAAAATGTATCCCCAGGAAAAAACAATGAGAGCCTAGCTGTGGAGGAGGGAGCCTTTGTAGTCAAGGCACTTCTCTGCTGGATCTGAACCTGCAGTTTCTGTTCCAAACTGTTTTGCACTGTATTCAGGTGACGCTTGAAATCTTTCAACAAGGACATGTTTTGTGTTAGATTGTGCCCCGCGTGTCAGCTTGTCAGCTATCAGGGCAACAGGCTGGGGTTTGGGAAAGAGCAGCTGGGGGATTCAGCTTGTGGAGAAAGGGTAGGGATGGGGAGGAAAAGAATGGAGAGGAGTCATGGATAATTGTGTCAAAATAAGAGGCTTTTCGAACTAAGGCTAGGTGCGTGCTGGGAATGCTTCTCTAAAGCAAACCTGGCAAATACAGAGTTAGGAATTCATTTACCAGAATTCAACCTATTCTGATTGTGTGGCTTCTTGCATTCTTCTTAGAATGGTTTGGTGTTGAACCAGCATCCTGATGTGTTGTGTTGCCTGGGCCTGTCTCTCAAGGGAGATATTTTGGACAGTTACTCCCAAGTAAATTCTGTGTGTGGTTCTGGAGTTAAGGACTTGTCTTCACATGCCATTAAGAAATTATCCAAGTCAGCTGAAGGTGTGAATTTGAAGTGAATTGCTTCAACTGCCCAACAACTTTGAGGCAGAATAATTGACAGTCACTCGTATTCTGGAAAGAAGCTTTTGAAAACAGTCTCCAAGCAGTTTGATCGATCAGTTTTTTAATTTGTATGGTTTTTGTCTTAAGTAATCCAAAGTGCCTTATGCAGACAAAGCCTTAAAGTGGATTATGTTATATAGAAAGGCTCTTCTTAAGGATTTGGGAGGGTTTATGTGGATGCAGATGTGTTACTAGTCAGGAATAGCACTTTTATTTTAAAGTCACTCTGTACTTTCATCTGAATTTAATGTCCAAGTCACTCCTTCAGACTCTGATAACCTTAAGCAGAAATTATGAGAGGATGTGAACTGACTTGAGTCTTTGTAGTAGACCTTTGAAATCTGTTAATGGCATCTGAAAGCTGTCATTAACTGTGTGATGACTGAAAGTTTCAGTAGAAACTTCTAGTTCACATATTTAGTCTTTTATAGTGAGTGGAATGCACTTCTTAAGTCGGTAAAGCTGCTGATTGCTTCTGAGATTTTCTAAGCTGATGGCAGGAGGTTAAAGGAAGTTAGAGGAGTACAAGCCCTCCCAGAAAATCATGGACTTCCACCCCAAACTGAAATTCTTTCCATCCCATACAAAGTCTTTTTAGATGTGTGTATGTAGCAGGGAACTTTAGCGAAACCTGAGTAGTAGAAGGCGGCTGAATGTTTTGTTACCTGATGCTTCAGGCAACCTGCGTAGTTATGTTTACCTCAAGCCTGAGAGGAGGGGACAGAGGAATCCGGCACAGGGAGTGTGCACTTCAGACTGAACTGTTTGTGCAGACTGGTGGTTTTGAATATTTGCTGCCTAATTTCGGGGGAATTTGTTTCAGAAGGTACAGGCAGAGCTCTCCATTTTGCTTTTTAATGGATTGTTAGTCATTTTCTCCCCTCCTTCACTTCTCTTCCTGTTTTAATATAGAGAGGAATGACTGAACTACTGTAGGTATTTTTCCTTAGTCATTTTTAGTTGTGCAAAATAAGTTGCAGTGGCTGATGTACAGCAAAAACCCAGCTTTATTTCCATTTCAGCTACTGAATGTAGACTTGTGAAACATCATAAAGAATTTATACTTTAACTAAATGCATGCAAGTATGTGCTTCAGCAGCCACGTAGGATTATGTGGAAAAGTCCATCATGTGTGTTGAGCTTCAGAATTCCATCTGCAGACTGTTGCTATGTTTCTAGAACACAAATCACTGTATGAATATTTAGCATATTATTTAAATAAAGTTGTGAAAATGGAAGATTCGGAATGTTTTTCTTACTGTTGAGGTATTTACAAGGCCAAATGCTGTGGTCTTTGTGCTGAATACTTTGATTTACTGCCCTGTGAAAGACTTAATCCTAGAGGTTTAGGACTGATTCTGTATTAAAGTTTAATCGACTGCATGTGCAAATCCAGGTAAAGCATAGATGCTTTCACCTGGACAGATGAGGGATGTTGTACCTACACTTGGAGGGCATGTGCTTTGCACTGCCTTTCTTTGCTGAGGAGCAGTGCAGTTTCTGTGGCAGTGTCCCACTGGGATAGGACTGAGGTCAGTTCACTTTGCCTTGTTCATCAAACAAGCAGCAGATGGCTGAAGTATGCAGAAGCGGTTAACCTGAGTGAGGGTCAGGCTGATGAGGAGGAGCCTGAATGTGTATGTTGTCCAGTGTGGTTGACTTAGCAAGTTGATTACTTGGTAAATACCTTACTTCTGCAGTAAAGGAATAGGAGAAATTAATATAGATCTTTTTTAAATGCCCTTTTTTTTTTCCTGAGATGTTTGAAATGGCTGATCAGCAAACATGTATGTCTCTTTCCCTGTATGCACTCTGTTTAGTTTTGTTGATTCCAAAGTGCTGAACATCCTGTTGGCATCATGGGGAGATGCTCAGTGCCTTGGAAATTCAGCCCATTGCAGGTCAGTTCTTGTTTCAGCTCTTCAGCTGAGACAGCTACTGTGGACTTTGGTATCACACAGCTGGAAGTTGGTGGTTGCCATGGGACCATTGAGTGTGACCCAGTTATATAAAGGATAGACAAACAGAGAACAGCCCCAAAGAAATTATACTTAATGCTTCAAAAGAGCATATTTGTCATCACAGAGAACTTGGTGTTATTTTAGGGGGGAAAAAAGTGAATGGAAAACAGAGATCTCTGTAAGAAGATACTAAATAGTCCAAAAGCTGAAATTCTGGTTTAAAGAAAAAAGACATCTACACTAACAGCCCTCTGGCTTCAGGACACATCTAGAAATTTCAAAGAAAATGATTCAAAGTAATTAAGGGGACAGTGGATACATGAGAATTAATGCAAGTTAGAAGCCAGGAAGTAAGTTAGAGGATTAACTGCATGTTTTATATAGCTGAAGTATGTCAGAAATAATTCAAATTACTAGACAGAGATAACAAAAGTAGCTTGTGCAATAAAAGTAGAAATGTTTGTTAATACTGTTCTATATTTGGGAAGGTGTAGAATGTGATGCCATCAATGTCATTCCAACAGAGAATTAAATCTGTCTTAATGAGTAAAGATTCCTTCTAGGGATATACATATGTAAATTAGCAGCGTGGTGACTTGATTGTTTTAAAGACCTCGCTGAAAAATCTGTGGGCCTGGAAATGATTTTTAGTAACTGTTGGTATTGAGCATCTTAAAATTTACCGTGCCAGAGTAAACAAGGGAAGGGTGGATGACTGACTTAATCATATTCCAGCTTGATTCTAAGTCATCAACATATTGGAAAAGTTAAAGTACCTAGGACTGCAGGAGATGTAGTAAAGCTACAAAGAAGTCATCTGATGCAAGGACAGGGAGACAGTCCAACCCCTGCAGTCTTCTGCTACTCCCCACCTCCTTCCAAGTCTTGCCTGTAGTTCCCTTTCTCAGCAACAGCAGAGGCAGTCAGGTAGGACTGCCATGCCCCTTTGGAACTCCTGTCCTGACATGTTACTGTTATGTGATATTGCAAAAGTAAATGAATTAAGAACTGACTAACCGATGTTTAAAAGTTAGTCACTTGTGGTGAATCATTATCAAATGGGAATGCTTCTAGAAATCTTGTTTAGAAGATCGAGGTGAGGCCAGATTCCATTGAACCTTTTCATCAAGTACTTGGAGACAAGGACAGGATTTGTACTGAGACAATTGACAGGCCATATCATGCTAGACGGTGTGGTAAATGTGGACAAAGCAGTAATTTGGGCAGCCCGATGAGCTGTATCAATCAAAAGTGCATTTTAAAATAAATCTGCAATATCATGGGGCCTATAGGTGTTGTACTTCAATGTAGTGACAGACTACGAGCTTGAGAAGACTACTTGGGGGTAAAGTGATCTTTCTTGCATATATCCAGTTTTGGAATTTTTGTGCTGCTCTTCTCTTGTGAAGTAGCAGCTCAGATCTTTCTGTTCTTTTGAAGGTGCATCTAAAGAAATGCCACGGACAAGTAGGATGAAGTAAGTGCAGCAGGAGGCTAACAAGCAATGAGTTTATAAGCAATATTTTTGAGGGAGTTTTGGGTGTTTTTTTCTTTTTTATAGTGGACGATAAATCTCTGCAGCTCACTGCTGCACAATACCATTATGGGTAAGCATTGATAGGATTCTAGTACCCAGGAAATGAAATTATTTCATTTCATATAAATCTACACAATCTCTTGTTCTAGGCTTATAAAACACTTTGTAACAATGAGGTCTAATGTGGTGGGCAGGTTATTCTATAACTGTTTACTAGGAACCTTCTTTTGCTTCATCTGTTTCTAGCTACTTTCAACAACAGGAACAGAAACCGTTCAGAGTTTCTAAATTTAATAGGAGAAGGAGCGTAGTTCGGGCTGAAGGAACACCAAGGGTGTGTGTACGAAGGCGAGGTGGTGATAAAGGGAGGACGCGCCCTGCATGCTAAAATGTGTCATTGTGCCTCTGATTGCAGGGCATGCGTGCTGAGTTATGAACAGAATACACATGGGTCAGAGCAACAAACTGGTTTTGAGCACTCAGCTTTTCAGTGATGATACTTGTGCAGTGTCTCTGTTGTATTTAAAATAATCTGCAGGGGAAATGCACAGTCTACATTTGAGAATTGATATCATCAGAAGGGGAGAGAGAAATCGAATAGAGCAAGGAGAGTTAAATTGCGGAAAGAAGGCTGTTTAGCTGTGGGTTTGTGTTTTCTATCAAGCAAAAGTCTTCAATTTCATTTACAACTTGTTTTGGATAAAGCTTCTCTCTGTTCTTCAGTTGAGAGTTACAAATGTTACAATCTTCATTACTTATTTTCTTTTCCCTTTTTTCCCCTCCCAAGTTTACACTGAGGCGCGACAGGCACACCCATAAGTGGGTATTTGTATGTGCCAATTGCGTGTGGTAGATGCAAGTGGACAGAAAGTATTGATGGGGAGGTGTAGGTACAGGCATAATGGCTGTGAGGGTTGTTTCACTGCTGCTGCCCTTTCATGGTCTCCAGGCACTGGGATAGCTGCTCAGCCTTGGCATCAGTGTCTACCTCAGTATGCTCCTGAGATGTCACATGAACAGCAGAGAGCTCTTCTTTGTTCCTGTGTCCACACCAAAGCACATGTACATGCTCTAAGAAAACCAGTCAGCTCCTGGATGTGTCTTGTGACCCACATCTGTGCACCTCCCGTGGTGGAAAGGAATTAGCAGAATTTCAAAGAGGGGGAAGTCTTAGAACAAGAACATCAGAAAAATGGTGATGCAATATAAAAGTTTTAAAACTTGAGCAGGTGGGAAAAAAAGCGCAAAGATTTTAGTCTTTCTGTCCTTGTGGGTGGGAATGGTTATTTTGTTGTCAAGCCATTTATGGTCCAAAGATGGGGACCAGTGAGCAGACTTTGAAGCTGTGTGTGAGGATAAAAGGAAGAGATCAGTCCTACCTTCCTGGGCTGCCTTTCTAGCTTAATATAGCGCTAATCTGGCAAAGCATCAAGTAGGGGTACTGGACTCTGAAGAGAGGAAAAGATGTTCACAGATGCTGTGAATTAGCTCTTAAGAGCTGCATGAAGAAACACAGTTAAGTGTGATATTTTGTGGCTTTTGTATGAATGCCATATTTTTCCCTGCATGCAGTCATTCCAACACAAGTTAAATTCTTTGTTGTAGAAAAAGCTAAATATTTTGGAATGTTGAGTCTGAAACACAGATGATATACTGCAGCAAAAGACTCCCATGGGATTTTTTTACGAGTTGGATTTTATTTGTTAAATGAGTTTTCAGTAGTTCTTCAGTACATGCTATTGTATTGCTTGTGTGGTGCCTTACAGTGTCACTGGTCTGATCTGGACTGTGATGACTGAATAAATTGCCTCATTTGCTAACTGTGGAAAGATGGCTTGATCTGTAAAACATATTTGAGTATATGTGCATTTTGTAACGTAATTGTAAATCATAAATTAAAGATGTTCAATTAATGCCAAACATAAACTGCATTCATAAATTGTGGTGTTCTTGTCTGCCCACAGGAGTTCCAAGAGTCAGAGGGGATCGTAGAGGAAACTGAAGCAGCTTTTGTACTCTGTTTGAGGGGGGAGAAGTAATGAAATAAGTTATGTAGTCTAAGACATCTTGAAAATGGAAACTTTCAAGTGGTCTTTGGGCTTCTACCAAGGAGCATGCTGCTGGCATTTTGGGTTTGTGCATTAGAGGAAACAAAACAGTAGAAATCCCTTGGCTTTCATCTCTAGAGAAATAACTGCACTTTGCTGCTGTGTTTTGGCCATGTTGGTTCTTGACGTGGTTGGGGTAATTTATAATTTTATGTCCTGTGGGTTTTCAGTGACTTAAAATTACTAAGAAGAAATAGTTTGTCCTGTGGCGGTTGGTGTTAGTCATCAGGGAGACCTTGTCTAGGAGTTAGAGGATCAGACCTGTACTCTGTTGTGGCTTTCACAGTGACGGAGGAGGACTGGAGAAGACTGTAGTAGCTGTCTTTGGTGACATAACCTGTTTGATTGTTTTTTGCTGACCCTTGCCTTGGACAATAGAGTTGTAGACCTCCTGAATAAAAAGCTTAAGTGCAAGTCTCACTGGGATAATTTGAATACTCTATGTTATTCTGACTACACTTTTGCTCATTGCTAAAAAACTTATATTTTGAATCTGTCTTACAGTGAGGGAGTAGAAGGATCTTTATTCAGATCTCTGTTCAAATTGCAGCTACTCACGAACAGCAACTCAGAGGCAAGAAATCATTTTACGTAACTTGATAATTTCAAGCGTGCCATCATCACATTATTTTTTTGTTAACTGAAGGCAGTAAAGATTCCCTAATAAATGAGTCACAATAGCATTGCTCCTCTTATTTATATAACTTAAGGTCTTGTAGTCTAATCCTGTTGGCCTTTACCTCCATGACTGTTTTAATTTTTCCTGGGGATTTTGTTTCTGTTTTAAAGCCACTTCATGATTACTCATTTCATTTGTTTCCTGTACATATACAGCCAGTTGTTTCTTCCTTTAGGAGTGGAAGTTAAGCTTTATTACAACTTGCTTCTCTTAATTTGACAAAGCAAGTTTCAGTGAATGTGGCCAGTTTCAGCACGTACATCTGTGCACAGCACCGAGAAGTGCTATACCCGGATTAGCTGTGTATTGAAAACTCAGCTACACTCCCTGAGGAAGAGTTTCAATAATGGGAGAGAAATAATTTTATTTGTGAATTTTGCACCCACATGGAAATATCAAAATTTCCTGCTACCTTTTAAATCCTTGAAAGATATATTCGTTAAATCGGTTTTCAGAACAGAGTCACATATTTAAGAAATAATTTGAATACACTGGTAATACTTGCAAACTTTTTTTAGTATGACTTTGCTTTGTGATTTCTCCTGTGGTCAGAGTTTTCCTAAGATAAAATATTTACTCCAATTTCTAGCCCACAGCAGAGATTTAATTGTACTTCCTTTTTGTAACTGGTCAAACTCAAAACTTTGCCTTCCTCAAACACTGCTGTGTTATACAGTATGAAATCTGATGCAATACAACTGAATTTTTGGGCCATAATCCTTTTGAGACAGGATTACACAATGTATAATGCAGTAAGGCTTTGATATAGAGTAGGAAATTGAACCTTTTATGCAATATAAATATCAAGTGCTGGCAGAGTCTAGCTCTTTTTCCAAAAGTAACTGTATTTTCGTTTGTTTCAATATGAAGAAACTCTGACAAGACCCAGAAGCTGGAGATACAAGGAGCGTAGAGCACAGAATTTAAGTGTTGTGAAAGGTAGTGACATCTGCTGCGTGGCATTATGAGACAGAGACAGGATGCCCCTACTGAGTCAGGAACAGGATTGCCATAATGGTCTGTCATACACAGAATGTTTTAACTCAACAGTAGTTCTGCCACTTGTAAGGGAACAAGCAGCACAATAAGCCATTAGCCATGTTTCAGGGCAAAGCTGCAACTTTCCATCAAGCCTAAAGAATGCTGTCTGTCTGTCTGTCTGCCAGTGAGCTGTTGTAATGGCTCTTCTCTTTCTTGCCTTCAAATCCTAAATAACAGCCATCTCATCCCGGCTTACATGGGGTGAACAGGGATCCAACTTAGTTATTTCTGCAAAGGCCTTCTGATCCAGGACTTCTTCACAGTGAACACTGAGATGGCTATGTCCTTAGGCAAGAACTGAGAGCTTACAGTGGTAGCACATCACCTGCCTTCTTAAAGTGACCATTTTGGGTCTTTCCTGCTGGGTCAGTTGGTGCCGTGTGTGAATATCCCACACTTTGTGATGGGGGTACAGAACAGTCCTTCACTTTGGCTTCCTAAAGCAAGTCTGTTCTTGGGAAACTGAAACCAGTGAAGGCTTAAAGAAATAATTTACTTAAACTTTGTTAACTTAAAGTTGCTTGGTAGTTTTATATCTAAGAGAACGAGGTTTTGTTTTAGCCTTTGAGGAACTTGAAATGGAGATTAGAATAGCTGTTTAGTCTAAAAGGGAACAAAAACTACCATAGCGTTCTGGGCCTTGATAAAATTTTTCTTATTTAGAAAAAATGTACCTGAGGCATAATTTGGCAGGCAAAATTCTTAGTCAAAGACAGATTGTTACAAAAATTAATCTTAAGTGGATGGTTTTGTTCATGTTTTGGTCTGGCCATGACAAATCCTAAACTCTTGACTGATGGCTTATGGGTATGTAGTCATATGTATATTACTGCTGTACACCCCCACACACAGGCAGTAGTCCAAGTGTGCAGATGAGATAACAGGAACATATAAATAAAGTGGTTGGCTAGTTATCCTAACATTCTTGACTAGATCCTTGTTAAAATAATGCCAGTCAAATTTATGAATAGATCTGCTGTATCAAAGATGACTTTCATTCAGCTATGACGCAGTACAGGTCACCGTGTGGGAAATTTGTGGCTGTTTTGTGTTTTGTTTTGTGTTGAGTCAACAACTCGAAATGCAAACCACAAGCTCAAGTAACCCCTGCTGTCCCCTGATAGTTGCAGGATGCCTCCAGGCTACCCTGTTCTAAGAGAAGGTGTTTGCAGGCCCGTAGCTCTGTGCCATCTGATCACTGGGCAGTTCCGGGAGGTCTCTGCACGCCTGCGGGAGACCAACACTGTAGTTGTCTGTCTCTTGTCTCTCACCACCACCACCACTGCACTGGAACTGGTGTTTTCTGGTGTTGTTACAAGATAAGAGCAACATTTGCTCCATTGTTCCTACTTTGTGTATCTGAGTAGGTGATGCCCTGTCCATCACACGTGCCTGTAGCAATACTGCTGGAAGTGATGTTAAAGAAGAATTTGCCTCAGGACAAGTCCTGAGTCTCTGCCTTGTTCTATGCAGGACAGCAGGGCAGCAAGGGGGGGCTGCACTGCACCTCTTTCTGAAGGCTTTGCCTTATGTTTGGTGGAAGTCACAATGAGAGCCAGGATGCTGAAATCAGTGGTGTGACGCATTTGCACAAGCTCAGACTTAACCATTTACCCTGTTTTTTGAATCTTGGTATGCTGGTGGAAGGGCTAGAAGGTGATTTAAAAGGTAAGGACCCTTCTTCTGCCAAATCAGTATGATGTTAGTGCTGTGTCCTGAACTTGCCTTGCTGGCTACCGAGCTTGTACAGAATCTCCTGGGGACGTGCCTGGGGCCTGCTGAAGGATGAGAAAATTACCTGATTTGGCTGTGTACTGAAACAATGGCAACAATGAAACCTGTTTTGTTTTCTTCTGATTAGAGGGTAACTGCATCTATTTCTGGAGCAGCTAGGGAGCAGCTATTGTGCTGCCCTTAAGTGATGTGAAACTTGCTAAAACAAGTTCAAATAGCGAGCACCTGGTGTAAGGGGAAGCTGCCCACAGAATAAAAAAGCTGCCTCTGCACTGATTTCCTGATTTGGCCATCCAAGCAGAAGCACGTTGGCTGTAAAAGTCGGACAGACAGTGACCTGGTTCATGGTTGCATGTCTGTGAAGGTGGCTGCCAAAAACTTTATGTGAGTGCGTGGGGAAGGCTGTAGTAATAATGGAAAGGTCTAAGTGCTGGAGCAGGAGTGGTATCTGTCTGTAGATGAGATTGAGTTGAAGTGCATACTCATTATCTGTTTTAAAACCGATTTGACTGGAAAGGAAAGCTCCGTTGTCTTTCACTGGAAAGGTACATTTCTTTCAAGACCTGTTACATTTAGTACCTAATTTTTGAGATAGCATCATCCTCAAACCACTGGGAAGGAGTATGGCTAAGTACATAGCAATGGTCTAACTGAAGGGATTTGTCTGTACATAATGTTAAGTCTTCTCAAAGATAGTAGTGCATTAAAGTGTTAAATTTGATTATACTTTAATCACACTGTTATCCCACTTTTTCTGTAATTTTCAGGAAGCCTGAGGGGTTTTGGCTTTTTGCTTTGAAAGTTACAGCCACAAACATGCTTATCATTGCCTAACAAATAATCAGTTTTAGATTGTGAGCCTTCAGGGGCAAGGGTTGTCTGCCCACTCCCTGCTGGAGAGCCCTGAGTGCAGAGGTTACAATTGCAGCTGCAGCATTTGGGTCAAATCTTAATATAAATTTAGTAATTGTAAATATTTAAATTGGAGGCTGTATGGATCAGTTGGTGCTGGTGAATGGCAACAAGCAACACAACAGAGCCTTACTGAACCTTTTTGCAGAGCTGAAAGCTTGCTTTTTAGAGCAGGAATGCTGCAATCTCTGGGAGGACAGCAAGTCTTTTGGAACATTTTCTCTATCCTTAAGGCAACATTTTAATGGGGTTTTGAGAAAATAAAGCATAGAAATGAAGGAGGTGATCTGAACTCATCACCAAATTTCAAAACAGCTTCCAAAATATGTGTTGTAGTGCAATTCCTTTTTATGCTTAAGTACTGAATTGAAGTACACACCCTGAACCAATTATGGGACTAGATGGACTAAGCAAATAGCTTACCTCTTACAGAAAGCAGCTTAAGTTTAGAAGAGGAAAAAGAAGTGTAGTAAACTTAAATAAATCCCTTTGAGGATAAATGCTTCAGCTGCAGGCATTTTTCCTGGCATGAAACCACCGGAGATTCAGCTATTGGAAGCTTGGCAGGAATGCGGTAACATTAATAAGTCATCCTTCATCTGTTGATCAGAGTTTTACATGAGAAGTCATCATTGTTACCCATCTGGCAGGATGTCCGAAATGTAGAAGACCTCTCTGCTTGCTAAAGAGCAGGTAGGGTTGGGAGCAGGCTCTCGGTTGTGCAGTGTCTGCCCAGGGTGGGGGGAGACAGGGTGGTGAGGGGTTGTCAGAGCCTGCTTAGCTGTTATCTCGAGTAGTTTCTGTCGTTGGGCTTTGCAGCTAGCCCTGGGCTTGAGTGAGGAAGTATCGCCTTCTCTCTGGGGGGAAAGAAGCTGTGTGACATTTAACTAGGAACATAGTTTGACGTTGTCCCATAACGAGTTGGAGAGATTGTGTGTTTGAAAAACTGAGGGTGCAGCCTATTTATTGAGCTGTAAACTAAGCTTTTTTTTTTTTTCAATCAAAGCAGCATAGTGGGTAAATGGAAAGGTGGAATTACAGTGTGTTTTTTTCATATCCTGATTCTCAGCTGCACTTGATGCACCTTCCTACTGCTCTTGCCACAGAAAAAGATGTTGGCAGAAACAGAAGAACTCTGATGTGCGAGCAGGAGGCTTGTGTTTACATGTAGCTTTTTGTGTCACTGGGCACTTTTTTTGTATGTATGTGCATGTTTAATTCACTTTTGCTTTAATTTGTGTACCCTTTCCTAGATTGCTTTTAGCTAACGGATGTAATGAAAGTGTCACTGCAGATATTTGAAAATACAGTAGCTCATATGTGTGCAAATCTTGTATGAAACTTCTGTTCGGTGTGTAACCGGTGAGAGTTGCTGCATTTGCTGGCTGAAGAGATGAACCAGCTCACATAGGGAACAATAGAGCCTGTTCTTTAGCTAAAGGAACTTTTTGTCTACTTTTGGCTCTAGATCTCCATGAGGACACTGTAAATGTTCCAGTGCAAGGTTGCTGACATGTCCATTAAAAATAAAAAAAAGGGGAAAGTATTAATTGAAAATAATTTACTTTAGTTCCTTGGTAAGTCTGCTTCCATTCAGATGGAAATGCAGTTTAGAAATTCAGTAAATCTAGACTTTAGTGCCATAAGTTAGAGTGGAGAGGTCATTTTGCCCTTAAGAGAGGATATTAAAATGTACAGCAAAGTGGACTTCAGCAACACATTATTTCTCTGTGACAGGCACTCATTCTTTAGGTACATTTAGGGTGTGTAGTTAATGCTACTAATATATCCTGTAATAAGATTTGTACCTTTACACTCTGGCTTAAAATCACTAAACTATTGGCTCTATGTGTGCCAAGTTCAATTTCTTACCACTTTGAAGTTACCCCATTTTCAAGTGAGTGCAGAACAAGATGAGACAGAGACTGGCAGCGTGTGTGGCTGCAGATCAGAAAGGAATATTTTTTCAGAGGAATTGTGTGAGTTGCTGAGTGCTGTCTCTATCTGAGATAATACAATTTCATGTAACAAGCTTTGTAGCCATGTGGACTTATTTAAATTTGCTTTTACATAAATAGCATCTAAACCATTTTTAACTATTCTGTTTTTCAGATTTCTAAACTCAAAAGGAAATAAGTTTGTTATAAATGTTCCTTTTTCTCTTCCAGTCCTTTAAATTTATTTTTAATTGTATTGCTGGGTTTTTGAAGTGATAAAAAGCAGCCTCTAGGGACTAGAGTTACCAGATGTGCTTTTATTTTGGTGTAGCTTGCTTTTGCAACTTGATAAATTCCCAAAGTGCTCTGGTTAGTAGAAGTGCCAGATGTTTACTGTGTGTTCCTGTACTTCTGATAGCGGTTGTGAAAACACTGCAGAAACTTCACTGCCTCAAAGATAGGGGAACAGCAGATTTAGAAATGGCAAAGGGATTAAATGTTTACACTTGAGTGCAAGCAGCTGTTAGTTTATTTTATGGTGCAACTTTTAATTGCATTGTACATCCATGTCAGCACAGGTTAAATCAACTGCAGTGGCTTTCAGGTGTGTCTGCACTTGAGAAAAAGTGCTTGGTGTTAAACTGGAAGTCTTTTCAAGATTCCTGGTCTGGGTGTTTTGGGAATTCTGTCAAATGGGATACGAAGTGTCCGCTCGCTGTTTCTGCTTGAGGTGAAGCCAAAAATGCTGTTGGAAATTTGATCACTCAGCCTTGGTGGTGCGACTTTGGTCACCGGGGATGTGCTGCCTCAGATAAAAGAAGGATGAATTGGCATTGCATAAGTAACAGTGGTTGTAACAGCAGTGTAAGGTTGGGAGCACATGCGCTGGGTACGCTGGGGCATATTCTTTGCCTTCATCTGCAAGGTCCTTGCGACTCCGCTGCGGGATTTCTGTTCTGGCAGTTGTGCCCCTCAAATACCTGGGCATTCATGGGCTGTTACTTACAGGTAGGAAAAGCATATAAGTTCAGTATTTACGCTGCTGGAGTCTAGTCTCATTAGCCATCTCTTTTGTTTTCTTGCATATTCCTTTGCTGGCTGCTTTGTTTTATAACTGGAAAATCATGTGGTTAACTGGCATCGATTGTAACACATGTAATACTGAGCTCTTTACCAGCCTTAGGAACCCATGGAGAGGTATGCTCATGGATCACTCGCTCCAGTCTTTATCATCATGCTCTTTATCATCTCTGATGCTCTTAACTTGTGAGAAGTGAGGACGGAGCAGTGTTGCTGAGTGTTCAGCTTAGGGCCTCTCTGAGGTTTTCAAGGTCAAAAACTGACAAGTTGTATTCTGAAAGATACTGGGCACCTGCACTGCACTCTGGAGCCTGGGAATAAACGTCAATAAAAACTGAAGCTTGCACTTTCGGTCCAAGTAGCTCTCTTGTAAGAGCATGCTCAGGAGTACTGCTGTAGGCAAAGTGGGAAGTTGCTAATTTTCTGTGCTCTGTAGACACAGAATTTATATGTGGCAAATACAGAGTTAATCATGTTAATAATCTTGGGGGGTTGATCAGAAGCTTTAATTGTCTTAGTAATCCTTGGATGTTTTGGGAAGCTACTCAGAAATATAACATTGGGCTCCTGTTTTGAAAGTAATCCTTAAACAAACCTCTCTGGTCATTTACAGCAAGGCAAGAATGAGGTAAGATTTGACAGTTTATTGTTAGGGAAATAATGGCTGCTGATACTGCTTTTTAAATATCCCATTGGTTACAAAGACATCTGTGTAGGAGTAGTGTGTAGCACCAGACCTTCAAAGAGCTGGTAAACAAGGAAGATTCAATGTAAACACTGAAATAGCAGCATCCAAAAGTAGGTTAGAGTGTTACACAACCTGAAAAAGCCCAGCTTTGAAGGACAGAATTTTTGAAGATTTTCAAAAAAGAAAAAAGGTTTTTTATAGATTTAATTTTTGTAAATGGCACTAATTTGATTATGTAAAGAATCTTATTTTTTGTCTCAAGCTTACTAAAACCTAATATTTCTATATGCAGCCTGGGAGAAATTAGATTTTAATAATTTTTCATTTAGCAAGTTACTGTCAGTCAGGTTTGTGTTGTTCATAAAGGTGAGGATTCCTTAGTTGGAGAATGTATTTGCAGACTATATCAGAGATTATATATTCCTTTTAAGGGAAAGTCCAAAATTATAGCTGTGCAGTTTGGGCAGTGGGATGGGGGAATTGGGGATATGGATTAGTTGTGTGGGGTTTTGTTTAACTTGTTTTTGTTTCTCAAATAATGAGTGGTGCTAATGATTCCTTCTTAATCATTTAAGCATGTTATCAAACAACAGCATCATATATTTTCATATATGTTTATCTAATGAGATTTAATTATAATTAAAAGCTCTTGGGAACTCTTGTTCCTTAGTTGAAATGTTTTTCTGTAGGACATCTCTTTTCAGCCTTGTGTTCGTTGCTTTTTCCTTGTTCAGTTATTATCCATTATGGGGTAGCTAAACAAAAATAAACCAACCTGGATGTTGCAGATTGATTTAAAATGAGTAGGTTTGGTTGCTGTCAGATATTTAGGGAAGAAACAGTGAGAAGGAATTTTTGTCATTCTAATTTGATGAAAAAATATAATGAAAATCTCTCTTTGTATGAAACTTTTTATGTTAAATCTATTTCTGCTTTTCCAGAGACAAAAGCACTAATCAGGAAGTATCTGATAACATGAGCCACTCTCAGCCTTGCCTTCTGGTGTTAATGTTCTGCAACACCTTCCATGACTGAAGAAGTAGCAAAACATTTCATATAGTAGAGAAACAGTATAAAAATGAGTGTCTTAATGCTCAGAATGCATAAATTCAGTCATAGGCTTTCTTGTATGTCTTCATGCATTATTTCACAAGGGCTCTGGGGCTCCATACACTTGCTTCTTTCGAGAAGAAAAGGAAAAGATATGCCATCATTTTGACCTTTGCAGATTGCCTGTGGAACAACATGTTCACAAGGTCCTGCCTAACAGGAATCGCATAATCCATTTTTATCACATTAATGTCTAATAGTCTGCTTTAAGAAGTAAAAAAACAAGGGAAGTAGAAATGGTTGGTGGAAAGAGACAACAAAATATACAGCGGAAATAAATTTAAACCTATGGTCACTTGATCAAAAGCAAGCTAGCAAAGCCTTTTAGTTATGGGAAAACTTTCCTCTTCCCTTAATTTCCTGTGGGAAGGGAGAAAACTATTTTGTACATGGTAGCACTTTTTCTTTTCAGCTAGAAATGTTGAAGGTTTTTTAGGAAATTCTTTACCAGTTGCAGTGACAAGGAGAATTCAAAAATCTTTTGTTTCCTGAAACAAAGTGGACTTGTTCAGAGTCTTGGGAACCTGAGAGTAAATTGAGTAGATCATGTGCCACAATTCTGGTTTTATTTGTTTGTTCTGACTTTGAATTTGCTTTAACTTTAAATGTGCTTTTAAGACAGGAGGGCCAGTGACTTACAGGACAGACAGTTTTTATCTGTAAGTACAGGAAGAAGTAGGATGTAAATAAACATTAGTGACATACCAATCTGCTGCTTCCTTTTCCGCTAACTTCTGTATTTAAGCTAGAACAGTTTCTTAGGAAATATCCCCAATAGATCCGTTTGGTATTTCAGGATTTATAGTCTGAAATATGTCAGAAATCCACCAGGCTAGTCACACTCTGAGCTCTTTCTGTTGTAGCTTTTCTTTAAGTCTAATGAAATCATTATAACTGTTAAGAAGAATGATTTATGAAATTAGGTGCTATCCTTGCTGATTTAACTTGGACCTATAACAATTGTATTGGCATTGTTAATTTTTATCTCCTTATATTCCATTTCCATTTTCTGTAACTTGTATAACTGCAAAATAAATAAACTGGGTTTAATTCTAGAGCTCTAGATCAAACTACAGTGCTGCTTTCAGAACTTTAAGTTTTTTCCACCTAAAATCTTAAAATGTAGAAAAAACCAGCTGTGCTTAGAACAGTTGCATTCATTTAGGCTAAAGATTTTTGTTGGTGTTGTTTTTTCAGGAGAGAGAGTACACCTAGTAGATAGGAAGTTAATGTATGGAGTTTGGAGAAGTTAATGTTATGCTAGAACATCCTCCAAGTTACAGAACTGGAGACAAAGCGTTTGGGAGGAAAAAAGATTATTTGTTAAAATTAAAAGTCCTTGTGTAGCTGTGCAGGCCTAAAGATTGTACTGCAATAGGCTTGAATTAAAATCTGTGCTTTTTAAAACTAAACTAAAATAGCTATTTTAAAAAGGAAGCTGTCCTGAAATTCCATATTGGGAATTAAAAAATATTTCTCTTCAAGAACCGCAGTTTTCTAGTTTGGATCTCTTGGGATCTTGGTGTGTCAAAACCTCATGTTCTGCTGAACCTCAAGGTGCATTTGGTGCCTTGCAAGTCCTGAAAGGGGCTGAAAGAAATACATGTTTTCACTATGAGAAATCAGATATTTTAACATTTCAGACACACAGCACTTTGTTCTTCAGTTTGAACCATCTGCTTACGGACTTTTTCTGCATCGGGGTTGGGAGGAGAGCATACACTGGTCTAGAGGCGTCGCCGCCTGTGGCGCCGCATTGCAAACCCTGCCTGCCAGACACAGACTGGCATTTGCATCCTTCTTTTATTTCTTTTTTTTGTTACTTCTGTGTTATCACTGCAGCTTATAGTGAAACCCAAACCCCAGTCTGGCACTCTTAAAGTAAGAGTTGAAAATCAGTGATGAAAATACTACCTACATACTCCAAGGAATATTCCAGACATTAGGCTTTAAAAGCAGGTGTTAAAAACTGTGAATAGTTTAAATTCAACTGTGAAATAAAGAAAACCCAAACCCATTATGATACAGTACAGGCTCATTGTTCTGAGTACCTCTTAACAGTTTGATTTTTAATCGTGTGATGATATATAATAGAAGTTAACTTCTGTGGTTATTAGTTTAGTAAAATCAAACACCAATACATGTAATGATGGATTTAAGAGAGAAAATAGCCAATTTATTTGTAGCCTGTCAGAATGTGTCTTATATTGTGTGTAGGTTTATAGTTTTTCATTTTGGTTTTTAAGACAGAATATTTTGAACAATTTAGACATGTGAGGACAGAAACCTGTTCTCTGCTCTTGGAATTGACTTTTGCTACCTAGAAAAAGGTCTGCCTGTCTTTTATGAGACACAGTAACACCACAGAGGAGTTTTTTGTGTTTTATAACTGCTAATCTCTGCCAAAGCAGCAGCTCTTCTGTGAGTATCAGTAACTTGAAAGAAAAGACATGTTGAGAACGTTGAATGTGGTACTTCTTGGTGTAAAGCTCCTATTACGCCATGCTGCCTACAGCTTCACAAAGAGGATTACACAGGCTCTATTGTGTCTCCATACCTTTTTGGAAATCGTTTTGTGTGTGCAAGACAGAAGTCTGGTAGAGGTGATTTCTAGCCTTAGCTTTTTTCTTATTGTTCTTTCTAAGTCTTTAGCTGGAACCACTTTGTGCTCTGTTATTTCTTTTCCATTATTTCACTTGTTTAGAGCAGCCATGTCTGCAGTGCTTGGGTTTCAGTGCTTTATCCATGTGTTCTCATAGCAGAAGCAAAAAGATCACCTTCATTCTGTGAAAGGAATTCTGCAGGCTGTGCCCCAAACCGCAAAGAAGTAACTTCCCACGTAATTAGCTGGTGCAAAGTTGAGGGAAAGGCTAGCCCCAGAGGAACAAGCAGTAGCAGCTACCCGTGTATGTTAGAGCAGTCACCTCATCCCTCCTTCCCGTCCTGCTTGCCCTCCTCTCCCTGCACATGGCAGAGCTGTGTGAGCAGAGGCACAGCTGTTGTGTGTGTGCGTGACTTGTCCTTGCTACGCGTTTGGCATTGTGCTCTTGTGTTGAACTACTGCACTAGTAACCTAGTGGATGGGAACTACTTGTGGCAACCAAGGTAGGTGAGACCGCAGTGAAAACGACCCAGAGTTCGATACCATCCCTTCCAAAGGGCTTCTGAGCTAAAAAAAAAAAAAAATCCATGCAGGAAAAAAAATCACCTCTGCTGCCTTTCTGTGGTTCTCCTGTCCTGGGCAGGTGACAGTTGGGCCTTAGGAGTTAGGAGGATCCTTTTATATCTATCTGTTCACATTACCACAAGTGACTAATGCTATGCATTTGCACACTTATGTTATTTAAATGTCAGAGGTAGCAATTCTAGGGCAAGCAATCATGCTGTGACTCAGGGTGGGTAAGCACCATGAAACATTAAAGAAGATGGGAGTTTGTAGCTAACTACCAAGTAAGGCACTGCGAGGCTTTGATAGCTGTGGGGTGTGTTACTTGTCTGTCCATCAGCACTTTCTACAGCAACTGTGGCCCTGGGGAGATGCGTGGGGAAAGGCGTAGGAACCATGTTGCTGGGAGGAGGCTGTTGTGGAGCTGGGAGAACTGTAAGACCTCGACAACTTGTATTACTGATGAGGGAGGAATATTTGACATTCATTTGCCCACTGAAAATGAAGTGAGAGCTGGAATCTCCTTCTGCTGGTTCACTGAGAAGCTGAGCCCTGAGTTTTAGGTTTTGGCAACTGTGCCAAGAGCACCAAGAGAGATGAGTGCTGCAGTGAGATAAAGCCCTTTCCTATTTTGCTGTCTTCACCAGATCCCAGAGATGGTATGCAAAGCTGGTAGAAGCTTCTGGGAGGGGAGTGTGGGAGGCCAGGGTCTGGATCCCTCCCTGTGTTGGAGGTGATGCTTTCATCATGAGCTCCATACCAGTAAAGACTGCTGGCCTTTCCCACAGACCAAGATATGGGAGCTGCTTGCACTGGTGTGGGGAAGGAGAGGTGCTCATGCATGCCTTTGACCATATAGGCAGTAGCTGATGTTTGAGTTCTGCATATAGAAACGTATTATCTAGAACTAATTAAAGTATCATGTTGTATATACATTGCCTGTGATGCTGGCTTTTAGGGTGTGTAAGGTGCAGGTCTGTATGAACTGGTAAGCTACAAGTTAAAAATAATGAATCTAATGCATCTTGGTACTCCCTGCTTTGATCTCCCTGTGCTCTGCTAAGCTGTTCTTCTCCCAAGCAAAGGGAGCCAGACTCTGTGATGATGTACATCCTGTCTCATTCCCCACTGCATGTGTGCACACAAGCTAGGTATTTTTCTTTAGAAGAGGCAAATTTGGGTCATAAGTTCAGCAGTTAAAATTACGATTTTACCACATCCTGCTTGCACAGGAAGCTTATTTTTTTAAAAAAGCTGATAAGTTGAGTCCTCTATATTTTGTCAAAACAAAAAGCAAAGCAAGCTATTTAAAGCTGCAAAGAGGTTTGGATTCTTACACGATCAGTCTGCTGCTTTGTCTCACAGTGCATATGTTTAACGTAAAGTGAAAGCCTTGCAGTCTGCTCCTGTGCTACCTGAACTAACCAGCTTCCTACAATCACTAGGTTGTGATGATAATCTGAAAAAAAACCGTTTTCCCCATTATATTAAGAAATAATTATGACAGGTTTTTTTCTTGGTTAGCTAGGTTGAATTTAATGGGGGGGGGGAATCTATACAGTACCATTTGATGCAATCATAGAATGGTTTGGGTCGGAAGGGACTTTTAAGATTATCTAGTTCCAACCCTCATGTCATGGGCAGAGATGCCACTCACTAGGTCATGTTGCTCAGGGCCCCATCCAACTGTTTCTTTCTTTAAAGCATCCAAGCACATTAAAAATTGTGCCAAATATTCACATAGTAACTGCAAGGCTTTTGCTTTTCAGTGGCACTTATAAGGGAAAGGAGCCAATCAATCTGATAAGACACAGGAATGCTCAGTAGCAAGGAGTGGGAGATGAAAAGAAGGAAGAGACCTTGCTGACAATATAACAAGAGACCTAACATTTGCTGCTCAAGTCATGATCAGAGTGCAAAGCATTTAGAAAATGCTATTTTGTTGAAATGCAAGGTACTGCAAAATAATGTTATTGCTGGATTTTACATTCTCAGGCTCAAGCAGTCATTTTTACAGAATTGAATTTTGTGCAGCGTAGTCTGTCGTTGTTTTTCTTGTTGTTAATGCATCTCAGCTACAGCATTTTACCTTTCACATATCATAGTCTCACCAGTTAACAACACTGATTTTGTCTTTGTTCTTTTGTAGGAATGTTTACCCTTGCAGAAGTTGCATCGCTCAGTGACATCCAGCCAACTTACCGTATCTTGAAACCATGGTGGGATGTATTTATGGATTATCTTGCTGTTGTTATGTTAATGGTTGCCATTTTTGCTGGAACCATGCAGCTGACAAAAGACCAGGTGGTCTGCTTGCCAGTCTTGCAGTCTACTGTAAATTCAAAAGTGCAGCCTGGTACATCAGGAAAGGCTGACTTTCCCACTGTTGAAACAACCACTGGTCAAGGAGAAGAAGCATCAATGAGAACTGTTGCCTTCGAAAGTGCCCCTACTGTAACACCTGACGTTTTTCTGAGCAGAGCTACCTCTTCTCAGTATCAAACCACTGAATCAGACCAGGAGCTGAAGAAGGAGCAAAAAGATTCCTCAGGCCGTAAAACAAATTTGGATTTTCAGCAGTATGTATTTATTAACCAGATGTGCTATCATTTGGCTCTTCCATGGTACTCAAAGTATTTTCCCTATCTTGTTCTCATCCATACTATCATTTTAATAGTCAGTAGCAATTTTTGGTTCAAGTATCCCAAGACCTGCTCAAAAATTGAGCATTTTGTGTCTATACTTGGGAAGTGTTTTGAGTCCCCTTGGACTACAAAAGCATTGTCTGAAACGGCATGTGAGGACTCCGAAGAGAACAAACAGAGGTTAACTGGTGCCCAGTCTCTGCCCAAGTATGTTTCCACTAGCAGTGATGAAGGAAGCCCAAGTGCCAGCACTCCCATGATAACCAAATCTGGCTTCAAATTTTCAGCTGACAAGCCGATGATTGAGATTCCTAGTGTTACAATTTTAGATAAGAAAGATGGAGAACAAGCCAAAGCGCTGTTTGAGAAAGTCCGTAAGTTCCGGGCTCACGTGGAAGACAGTGATCTCATCTATAAGCTCTATGTTGGCCAGACTGTCATCAAGACTGTCAAGTTCATATTTATACTCTGCTACACTGCAAACTTTGTCAACACCATTAGTTTTGAACACATTTGCAATCCGAAAGTGGAACATCTGATTGGCTACACACAGTTTGAATGTACACACAATATGGCTTATATGTTGAAGAAGCTGCTTATTAGCTATATTTCCCTCATTTGTGTCTATGGTTTTATCTGCCTCTACACACTTTTCTGGCTGGTCCGAATACCTTTGAAAGAATATTCTTTTGAGAAGGTCAGAGAAGAGAGTAGCTTCAGTGATATCCCTGATGTCAAAAATGATTTTGCGTTTCTCTTGCATATGGTAGATCAGTATGACCAGCTGTATTCTAAGCGATTTGGTGTCTTTTTGTCAGAGGTAAGCGAGAACAAACTACGTGGAATTAGTTTAAACCATGAATGGACTTACGAGAAGCTTCGGCAACATGTTTCCCGCAATGCCCAGGACAAGCAAGAGCTGCATCTCTTCATGCTGTCAGGGGTCCCTGATGCAGTGTTTGATCTGACGGATCTGGATGTGTTGAAACTGGAGCTGATTCCTGAAGCAAAAATTACAGCCAAAATTTCCCAGATGACAAATCTTCAGGAGCTTCATCTGTACCACTGTCCTGCAAAGGTCGAGCAGACTGCCTTCAGCTTCCTCCGGGACCACTTGAGATGCCTTCATGTGAAATTCACAGATGTCGCAGAAATTCCTGCGTGGGTGTATTTGCTCAAAACCCTCCGTGAATTGTACTTGATAGGCAACTTGAACTCTGAAAACAATAAAATGATAGGGCTTGAATCTCTTAGAGAATTGAGACACCTTAAAATTCTCCATGTGAAGAGCAATTTGACCAAAATTCCCCCCAATATCACAGATGTAGCACCACATCTGACAAAACTAGTCATTCATAATGATGGCACTAAGCTTGTGGTACTCAATAGCCTTAAGAAAATGACTAATGTTGCGGAGTTGGAACTGCAGAACTGTGAACTGGAGAGAATTCCCCATGCCATCTTCAGTCTTTCTAACTTACAGGAACTGGATTTAAAGTCAAATAGCATACGCACAATTGAAGAAATCATCAGTTTCCAGCATTTAAAAAGACTGACTTGTTTAAAGCTGTGGCACAATAAAATAGTCAGCATTCCTTCCTCCATTACCCACATAAAGAATTTGGAGTCTCTTTATCTCTCCAATAACAAACTGGAAACCTTACCTGCCGCAGTGTTCAGTTTACAGAAACTTAGGTATTTAGATGTAAGCTTCAACTCAATTGCGGTGATTCCAGTGGAAATAGGTTTGCTTCAAAATCTTCAGCATTTTCACATCACGGGAAACAAAGTCGACATTTTGCCAAAACAGTTGTTTAAATGTGTTAAATTGAGGACTTTGAGTCTGGGACAAAACTGTATTACCTCAATCCCAGATAAAGTAAGTCAGCTCTTGCAGCTGACTTACCTGGAACTGAAGGGAAACTGCTTGGACCGTCTGCCAGTTACGCTGGGGCAGTGTCAGCTTCTCAGGAAAAGTGGGCTCATAGTGGAAGATCACCTCTTTGATGCTTTGCCCTCAGAAGTTAAGGAGGTGTTGAATCAAGACACAAGCATTCCCTTTGCTAATGGAATTTAGACTGAGGTGAAATGCTCTGATAGCTGACTTCCAAATGGCAAATGCTAACAAGTATGGCAGTTGTGAGATCATGTGTTTTAGAAAGCAGAATTCTTTGGAAGGCAGGACTACTAGCAGGATTAGAAGAGATGTAACTGAGTGTTCAGTGTTTGCAGTGTTTCAAAAGAAAATTTCCAAAATTTTTGAGAGGATAAAGAACCTTAATCTCAATTCTTTTTTCCTTAAATTGTTTGTAACTTGGATGCTGCCGCTTTTGAATGTTTACAAATTTGCTTGCCTGCTTAAAGTAAATGATTAAATTGATGACCTTTTCTTACTATGCAAGTTATTCCTTAAGGTCTGGTTTTATTTTAGTGCATTAGGCGGAGGAAAACCAAGGCTAAATGTTGTATATGGTATGTGTCTAACAGCACTTGAAACACACGCTGAATTGTGCTGTTAGTGTTCAGCCCTCCTTGGCAAATGAAAACAGTTTGCCTGTGATTTGAACTGCATCAGAACCACCATTTTCCTGCATTAAGGTATGTAGTTTCATGGAAACATAGAACTGTTTAGGTTGGCAGAGATTTCTAAGTTCATCAGGTCCAACCATTAACCTAACACTGCCAGGTACACCACTAAACTATGTCCTTAAACACCACGTCTATGCTTTTTTTGAATGCTTCCAGGGACGGTGATTCCACCACTTCTCTGGGCAGCCTGTTCACATGCTTGACTACCTTTTCAGTGAAGAAATTTGTCCTAACTTAAACCTTCCCTGGCACAGCTTGAACCTGTGTCCTCTTGTCCTGTTGCTTGGGAGAAAAGACTGACCCCCACCTCACTACAGCCTCTTTTCAGGTAGTTGCAGGGAGCAATAAGATCCCTCCCAAGCCTCATTTTCTCCAGCCTAAATACCCCCAGCTCTCTCAGCTGCTTCTTGTAAGACCTGTGTTCCAGACCGTTCACCACCTCCGTTTCCTTTCTCTGGAGACTCTCCAGTACCTCAATGGTTTGTGTCAGGCCAAGCATGTTTGCCTTCATTCTTCATCCTCAAGGCCTCATGTTGTTGGGTGAGATTTCTGTGGTCTGGCTGCTCCTTTATGCTGGCAAAGGCTGGTCACCTTCCTGTAGCTGATCTCCCCCTCAGGTTCCGTGACGCTCCTCTGTCCTATGCAACAGTGGGTGGTAAAAGGGAGAATGCTGCCACTTGGCATTCAAGTTGTGGATAGTTTTGATGGTTGAACTGTTTTGCAAGGTGACTTAGAAGCCATTAAACACCAAGTGACTTTACTGCGCGTGTTTTGCTCTTCTGAGTTTTCATAGGGGAAACTCCAGGCATTTTGGGAGTTGGCGACTGTTTTGTTTCACAGCCCTCTGCTTAGGACCTGGGGTATCTGCTCCATTTCCTGGACTAATGACAGACATAAGATTTTTGATTTACTCAAACGTAATTCAGTTTTGTCACCTGTCACGGTGTCTTTCACACCTGGACTTTACCATAGGACCACCTTTCTCCCCACCCCAGCGCAAACAGTTTCATGTTTTTGAACGCTTACACACTGTTAGAAAACCCAAACTATGTGCCAGATAAATCATCAAATAAAGAAAAAAACAGACAGCAGTGAGTGTGGGAGTTTTTTCTTGTTGTTGGGATTTTTTTTGTGTTGTTTTTTTTAACTTGAGTTTGCATTGCCAGAACCATTAGAGAAATATAATCCATTAAATCTGCAAAATCATCAGTTGTAAATCTTGGTCATTTACATTCCATGTGTGCAGAAAAGAAGTACTATGCTGGGAGATGATTGCATGATTACTCATGGTTTAAACACAATTCCCTATTGTAGTGTGGTCAGGACTGAACTAGTCTGTAGTTCAAGGGACTGTTCTTCTCACAGAAATCCTCATGCACAGTGATTTCTGCTGTAACTTCACCAGAGCTGCCCTGACTTACACCACTATTAATGAGGGGGTAGTTTAGGCCTAGAGGCATCACGCAGGCAGGAACATTGCAAATACTGCTCCTATGAGTCTTGCACATTTTATTGTTAATAATTTACTGTTAGTCATGCTGGGAGGACTGTTCTCAGCTGTAGGCAGCAGTCTCTGAATACGTACCTGCACCGTATGTTTATGTATATCAGAAGACCAGTTTATGAATAGTGGTTTTCCTACTTCTCATGGGGATACGGTCTGTTTGCCACTTGCCAGCAGGTAGTAAACTTGGGATGTTGACAGTTTTGCAACACCAAGTCACAGGTTAGGCAGAATACTCGCAGTTACTGATCTGCCCTCCACTGGGAAACTTAGTGCAAATCCTCAGAAATTCTTATTTTTTTTTTAAAGTAGAAGTTAAGGCTGCAGTGGATATTTCTTTTTTAAGAAACTCTATAATTTGTTTATTTTTTGCACATAGATCACTTTAAAATTGCTGGACTATTGACTCTTTAGAAAAACTGTGGAATATACTAAAAGTGTATGCTTTGTATTTGTTGAGTGTCATTTCAGCTTCCAAGAAATTGTGTGTAGGAGGGAGGAAGAGTTGGAGGATGAGAAAATAATTAAAATATTTAGAAAAATAGTTCTATTTTTCATGTTTTTTCTTTTTTTTTTTTTTAAATAGAAGAGTCACATAGAATGTGGCTGTGTGTTGATCTAGCTTTTAAAAGCCTTTTTTGGTGTTTCTGATTCTCCTACTGACCCTGCTGATGTTAAAAAAATTTCAATTTCATGTGAGTACAATATACTCAAAAAATAAACCTGTGTCCCCTTCATGAGTACATTATATGTAATTTAGACCACTGTTTTGACTAGTTATTAGCCAACTGTACTTCTTTAAACAACTTCTCTAAAATAAGTGTATGTTAAAGTTAATTTCAGGCTTCTAATGCTTGCTCAGCATAAACTCCATTATTGTTTTTCGGAGATCTTTCTCAGAGTGGGGAGGAACTGCTTATCATCCCCATGTCACCTCTGCCCAGTCCTTCCTCCTCTGTGTGACTGTTTATAATGTTCCTATTTCCTGCGTGTCAACTGGCACAGTCTTGCTTTAAAGTCTTGGAAGTTCATCTCTTTTCCATGTAAGGCATGTGAAATACATTTTGCATTTGTTTGATTTAATAAATAAGATGTTTATATCTTCCTCTAATCTATCTTTTTAATGGGTGAAAAGTGTGTTTACATAGTAAAAGCTCTGTACCTTACACTGAACTTGCTCTGTGGTGCCTGTGATCTAAGAAGGAAGAGGTATGAGTTGCTGCTCCTAGTAAATCCTGCAGGTATGGTTTCTAACTCAAATACAGTACTTCAGCATAGTTTTTCTTTTTTTTTTTTCATATATACAATCCAAATGACCTACCACTGTTTTTATTTGGCTGATGGAGTTTTGCAGAACATATGTATGGCCTCAGAAGAGAAACTTCTATGTTTGTTCAAGTGAGAGGAAGTAAGAACTTGCCCATTCTATTTGTGTAACTCATTTCTGTGAAGATCCTTTAGTTTTCCAATAAATTGACCTTTTGGAAACTGTTTCCAATGATGCAACAGAGCTATGGCTGTCCTGAGCGAGTACCGAGCCGCTTGGTGTAAGGGAGGATGCTGACACTTGTGAAAGGCTCTCTTCTGCTAAATAAACGGTTTTGCAGTCCTGAGCTGCCCTCGCTGGTAGTGAAGCAGGATGCCCAGGCACTGTAAGTCATGTCTGAATATGGGGCATCTGCTTTGTGGACTGTGTTTTTAATAAAAATCTTACAGAAATAGCTGTTCCGTATATTGTGTTTCCATGATTGTGCACAGAAACTGATGGGTATGGTTATGTGGAGGCAATGAGCTAGACTGTGATTCCTTTACCTGAAGCCCGGTTAAACAAACGAGGTTCTCCTCTCTCAGCTGTGGTGTTGACTGTCATTCTCATTTCTTGCAGGAACAGATTTTGGCTTTCAGACTTCTGGGTTCTCAAGACTGTGAGTTGGGTAGGAAACCTAACAGTTCCAAGTGTAACTCTTTCGCAGCTTGTTGTGAATACGAAAAATGAGGCTTCTCTTGGATCTTTGGGTTGTGAACCTGTGAGGTGCTAAAGATGACAAAAAAATGCTTGAATTTGTGGAGGGATCCCAGTATTGATGGCAGAGCCATAGGCCACAGTGGTGATGGGCTGAGGGTAGCTTATCGGGGCAGCTGTCACCCAGTATGATAGGATCATTGCCTGTGCAACAACTGGCCTCAAAGTTATTGTGGAGCACAGCACTGCTCTTCAGTCCAGAGCAAGGAAGGAGGCTAAGCCTGTGACTTGAGACCTATTTTTGGGTTTGGATATTAAAAAGGTTTCAATTTCCTGTCTATAAGCTGTGGATTCTTTAATGGAGGCAAAATGCCTGAATGATTGTGGAAAACACAAATCATGCAGAAATTGTCATGTAGAAAGACTCAAGAGGCCTAGGCAGTCATGTCATTAGCTGTGTGGCAGAGCCCTATCAATGCGTTTCCGATGTGTGATCCCAGAACAGCTTGATTTAGACAGCAAAGTATCATAGGCAGGAGTGAGGATACCTCAAGATGTCTTTAAGCCTGGCCACGCTGCCTCATGCAAAAGTAAGGTTCCCTAACTCATTCCTTCCAGATGTTTGGCAAGATGTAGGAATGGGTCAGACAGCCATGGAACTTCCAGCCTCTCTAGGTAAACTATTTATTTAATGATCTCCCTGTTGAAGAAACACAGCTAGACAACAACTGCTGATTATCTGTTTAGGGCAAACCAAATGATTAGAAATGCATTAACCTATTTGCTTGCAGAAGTACAGACTGAGAGTGCTATGTGGATATGTTGCATACCAAACACCTTGGGAGGACCGAAGTTTGGGATTCCTTTGAAACAAGCCCTGAGGAACAGCTTGCATCAGTTTGGTTGCCCTGTATCGGTAAACAGGTGCGTTCTCCAGTGATGGCAAGGCCATCTGAGGCCAGGGTGCAATGCATTTATGACTGGTCTGCCTCATCCTAGGCTGGTGGCTGACATACTTGCCCACGCAAAGCTGAGGTGCTTTGTTTGTTCAGAAAGACATTTTGTGAGGGCATTTAAAGTGTTTCTTGAGCAAATTTGTGACAGGAACATGTAAGTTGGTCGTTAAGGTTACCAGAACTGAATGAATTGAGATGAAGTCTGTAGTGTTTTTGACCTTGGCATTAAGCCCTTGCCTCCGACTGTGAATTGATAAAATTACTGCACGAACTAATGATTAGCTTACATGGTTACCCAAATGGTTGGTATTTTAGCACTAGAGAAGAGTTCCCAGTTCAGGCTGTCCACTTGTGCTTGTACAGTGTGTTCAGCACTTAAACGAAAGGCATCAAACAGCGAGGACGCAAAACCCTGCGGGCTTATGCTGTGACCAATTTTCTAGGACAGCAAATCATTCCCTGTGCTACTAAATGGATGGTAGGCTGTGTTACCGAGTACAGTTGTTTCTGTAGCAAAGATGAAGCTTTAGAGTTTAGCTCAGAAACAGATTTTCCAAGCTGATTACAAATACGCACCCATTCCATGATAAAAGTCTTGAGATGTTGTTTCTGGCAGAGATGCTGAAAATAGTTCCTGTAACTCAGCCAGGCATGGGTGCAGAAGTGGCAGCTCTTTAACACTGCACATCAACACAATACAACCCAAGTGAGGATCTTTAAAACCGCACACACTGGAGTTTGGCACTTGGAGTTCTCCCTGAAGAGAACAGCCCCTAAGCCCTTTTGCAATTACTATCACTAGGACCTTTGTTCTGTCTTGCCTCTAACAGCACATTGCCTCTTGATGCTGGAGGTAACATAGGGTTATTGGTTTAATAATGACTGTTTGGGAAGAATGCCATCCTCTAAATTAACACCACAGTAGCTTGCAGGAAGTCTTCCAGCACAGAGCAGGTCTGTTCCCATAAAATGAACATGTTGTGCCCATAAACAATAAAATCTCAAGTTGGGACTGGGTTGTGTAGACCATTAGTAATAAATGCACAAAATGTTGCTGTTCAGCTAACCAGTTCTGTGTAGTTTTGCTGCTTTACATGGTTTATAAAAATGGATTTCAAGGGCCTTTTCCCTAACACCATCCTGCAGCATCACTGGAGCCAATGTTGTGGGCCTGGGCAGGCTGGCTTAGCCCAGAGGGTGTTGCTGCAGCTGTCCTGGCAGAGCTGGGGTCGGAGAAGGTTGGGCTGCTATGGCTGCTGCAAGCACACCATGGAATCTCCCCTCTGCTGGGTCAGCCAGATTTCTCTCACTCCTCCTTAGGCATTATCTATGGGAGATGCCATACAAAAGTGTGTCCTTAACCACAAAATAAAGGTAATACCGTTGAATGAAACCTATTGCTGTGTGATGTGTCTGAAAGATGGGGATCATGATAATAGGAGGGAATGCAGAATAAGAGGGGGGAAAATGGAATAAATGGTCCTGAGAGAACACAGAAATTTCAGAAGTTTAAGAAAGATAGTGTAAAATCTGGAATGCCAGTTACAGCTGATCCTGGCTAAAACCAAGCTCAAACCCTCGGGGCACCCTATGACTCTTGGCCTTTTCCTTTTGGTTTTTTCTTTCTTCTGTCCCCTCTGCCTCTCAGACAGGGTCTTAGGGTGTCTCTTCAGCTTCTGCTTACATGTTCTCCTTCCCCTCTTGCTCCTGTGCAGGTATCCATGATCAGCTCATCCCTGCAGAACTATTAGCACTTATCCCAGCACAGCCATACCCGGAGCTGCTCGTGCTGTGTGCTCAGCAGTGCTCTGCAGGGAAACCCTGGGCACTATCAAGAGCTGGAGTCTAATCTTGGAGCTGCAGCTTCCCCCTGTGAAGGGATTCTCCCTCCTCTGGCTGGCAGGTGATACCCAAATGGGGTAGAGCCCTGCCATCACAGGGAGGCTTGAGGCTCCCTCCCAGCTGCATGGAAATGCTGGGGCTAGTGGAGTCCTGTCCACTTCCAGCTCTCACACAGCCTGGGGGAGCCGCGTTGTCCCTGCAGTCCTCCAAGGAAAGCGTTTCTCTAACATCCTAAAGTTGTAATTTCCATAGGCATCCCCATGGCTCCTGCAGTTCTATCTTTGTCGGAAATTGGGTTGTGTATTTCACAGAGGGTGCAGAGAACACCTGATGGTTGTCACAGCTCTGTTCTGCACTGAGTGCTTCTTTTCCATCCCTTTCATTTTTTTCTCTGCCTTTCGCTAAACCCTTTCCTTCAGCCTTTCCTTGTATGTTGGTTGGGTGTGTTTGTTTTGTAACTCCTGTTACTCTCTTCTCAATCCTCTCAGTTTACCATATTTGGTAAAAATAGTGGTGTCTTTAAAGGGATATGGGACCTGGGCTGAGGCCTCCCAGTGCAGAGCCCTGACCCTGAGGACACAGAGCCCGAAGGAGACTTCCCAGAACAACAGTGCCACATTATGTCTGGGTTGCCCAACCCCACTGTGTACCCTGCAAAAAGTCTGGCCACACCAACTTCCTGGCATCCTCTGCAGACAGAAAATTCAGAAGTGATTTTGCAAGGTGCCTTTGGTCTGACAGCTGAGCAGGGAAGTTAGGGTGTCGAACAGTCTCGGAGTGCCTCTACTCAGGCATGGTGGACTCTGCCGCCCTCATTTGCTGTTTGGCTCCTCCGAGGTTCAGGGGATATATGTGAAGGTGGTGGTTGGTCTCCGAGCCATCCAGGCTCTTATCTATCATGAGAGTTTTGTTTTGGACTTCTTCCCACACTGTAGCTGCAGCGTAGCTGCAAGAATGTCTTTTGGATGCAAAATGCTGGGCAAGTGGAGACTACCCAGGGCTGTAATGTACAACAGAGCTGGAAATCAAATGCCTTTCAGGACCTCAGGTTTTAACCTATTGAAATTGTGAAATGTGCTTACTAAAAGACAAATACCAGCTGGATGGTAAATTGATTACTGCCAATGTTGGTTTGTGTATTTGAGACCTAAGAAAATGCCAGCATGATCTGACACAGGATAGGTTTCTAGCTGTGTTTGTATTAAGATCTAATTAAGTAAATTGGCTTTAAAACTGCGTGTGGTGGCACTGTCCTTGTGAGCCAGCACTAGTGTGGTTGAATAATTCACACACTACTTGAGAATATTCCTCAAACCTTCAGAGCTACTTATGGCTGAGTGCATGCGCCTCTCATTGCAAATTTCAGCCTTCATACAGAACATGGATGTTTATCCCAGGTGCTGGTGGTCTGAAACCCCAGTGATCCAGTGCCATCTCTGCAAGACAGAGGTCAGCCCTAGGAATCCACACAGGCCTTGCACAAAGGAGCCTTAGCATGTCCTCTCACAGGGACCTTCTTTCAGTTTAGGACCAGTAGAGCTGGCAGGCTGCAGTTTTGAACTAGAACTCTACAGAAGAGGCCTTAATTAAATCATTCCTCTGAAGTAATTAAAAGACTGTAAAATGATCATGTAGACAGCACTGCTGCACATGGTTTGAAACCTGCCTTTCTCCTCGCCACCAGGAAATCAAGTGAATCTTGGCCACCTCTATCCCAGCACAGCCAGTGTGCTCCCAGCCAGGCTCTCTGTAGGAGCTGCCCCACAGAAGAGTCACACCCACTGCAAAAGGTAAGCATGTCTTCAGAGGAAGGCAGGCAGGGTAAGGGTCCCATGGAAGGGTCCTTGTGCCTCTGGTGCTTTGTTTATGTTTTTTCTTGCATTGATCGACCTTAGCAACATGTTGAACTCTGAATGTATTTGTTTAATTAAATACTTTTAACATTCTTTACAAGGCTTCTAATTGCCGAATCCCCCAGAGGAGCCTGGCAGCAGACAGCATGGGTTGTGAAACACTGGTGAACAGCCTGGGTGGGACACAGAGGGTCCAAAAATGAGCATTTTAACTTTCTGCTGCTCTCTCCTCACCAGACTGAGAAAGGGCTGGCATGGAGGAGACGTGAGAGATCCGGTAACACTGTGGTTTTATTATATGGCAATCGGTGCTCCTGGCAGACTGAAGGGCTGCTGCTATTATTAGCAAAATGTTAGCGGGGTGATTAGCTCTGTGCAAGCCTTGAGTTCAAAGAAGCTTAAAGGGTGAATGGACAGATGCAAACTGGACTAAGCACTGGATATTATAAAACTATGCCAGTCCTATGTGATGTGGAAAAAGGTGTGTAGATGCTGGTTCTCCACTTGTTATCCTGCTGGCCACAGCATTTCCAGTGCTTAACAGCTAACGTGTGAGGTGCTGCTCCTCAGTGTATGAGAGTGGAGCAGGCTGAGTGCCCGGAAGGGATTCCCCATGCTGGGATATGCAACAGGGCTGGACAGGTTTACAATGATTTGGGGTAAAAAAGCCACTGTCTGCAGGCTGGCTCTGTTCATGTTTTGGGGGAGAAAACTACTCTAAACACTCATTTTAGTACAAAAGTATTTTGGTGTGGTGCTGTTTAGGAGGTTTGCAGCTGTGAAATTATTTGCTACAGGACATTGGGGATGCTATGAGTTTTTATAGTCTCAAGAGGATGCAAAGAAAGTTCACGGAAGAGAAGACCAGGGAGGAGCAGCGAATACGTGGAAACTACCTGTCCTGTGGCATGGCCCTGGTTTTTGTTCTGATTTTCCTGTGATCTGCAGCACCTCCTTTGGCTGTTGTCAGGAAGGAAGGTTCTACAAAATGCCCCAGTGGAGACCAAACTGGTGTTTGCTGTGTGCTGTGTAAGCTTCCTTCCTCCCCTCAGGAGGCCCCACAGCTGCAGCATCTGCTCACGCCCCAGAGCACACAGCATGGCTGCTAGCCTTGGACATGGCTTCAATTCCTCCATCAGGCTGCTTGCGATAACTTTCTGGGACAGAAAACCTAAATTCTCTGTCCTTCTCTGCCTTGTTTTTGTCCACCCATCACAGCACCACTTCGCTTTTTCCAGACAGACCTGCACTGTTGTTTGGGCACAGAGGCACCATGTGGTCAAAGGGGGGGACATTACTCCATGGTGTAAGCTACAGTCTTTGATAGGTACTTTGACTGTGTCACACAAACAGACCCAGATCATGGTACGTGCCCCAGCTGCTTGCCTTTGCCCTCTTTGGGGGCTTCTCACTGGCACTGACCCCTCTCCTTCCTGCCCTTTCAGGGTGCCCTGTCATTTGCTAGTTCCTGAGTGGTCTGAGCTTGTACAGCCTTCAGAGACCGGCCACAGCATGGGCTCCTGTGCAGGAAACAAGGACAGGGCTTCAGGCACTGCTGGCAGAGGATGTTTGAGTCCCACTCCTGCTCACACAGTGGGAGGAGGGACTGCCAGATACCTAATTTGTACTAGAGACAGGCACGTGCCTCTGGTCTGACACATGGAGGAGAGGAAGGAATGAAGAATGGATGGCAGGTGCTTCGCTTTTGCTGATTTTGCGTCTCTCCAAAGCACTGTTCACAAGAGGCCCCAAATGGAGCTCTTCCACCTCGCCTGCCTGCTGGGGGTTACTGGGGGGTATGCTGATTTTGGGGCAGAGCGAGCCAAGCATTTTGGATCTCTTTGGAGCTGACTTAGAAATGCAAAGTTTTTTTCAGACTGAGCAGATAGAGAGAGACTGTCACTGTTTCCTGCACCAGCCACCACATTTGGAGATGCAGGTCTTATTTCCTCCTATGAGGTCTCACACAAAAGCAGTCACTACATGGCTGTTGAAGGCTGGGGTGCTGGAAATTTCCTGTTTCTAATACTGCAGAGTTGAAGTGAGGCACAGCTCGGGAAGATTAAGGTGATGATTATGAGGAGTTTGGAACTGGTCCTAACGCATCACAAAAAGCAAAGAAATCCTGCAGTTCAGCGTGCTGACTGTTCACAGGGCTGTTCTGTCTCTTCACCACTCACCTCCTGAGCTCTGTCACACAAAGAATATGGTTACATGAACTCCACTAAAACAATTGTCTAAAAAATCTGCTTTCTGCTCAGGGCTTGATCATTACCTAACTGCTCCTGCCCTAACCCCCCTTAAAGGACTTTTTTCTGTTACCAAAATATTTGTTCTGAATTCCTTTGGGTCACATCCAAAACTATTAGAAATCTGTTTTTTCCAGATTCCTCTTTTGAAACCTGCACACTCCATTTGGAGTGGTCTTTTATACGTTTTTGAATCCAAATTATTTCCCCGAAAGAAAATACAGGCTGTCCTGGAGCTGCTGAAATTAGTCACTCAGGTAAACACTTTCTTCTTTTTTGCTGCCAATTCAGAACAGGAAAAATTCTGAGTAAATCCTTCCTTCCTAAAAACATCTAGTGCAAAACCTCCGCTCATCTGAAGGAACCATTCTACTGCAGCACCCTATCAGTATGTGGAGTTCATTTTCTTCCTGAAAAGTTGTTACTGTACATTTATGCTAACTTTATCAGAAAAAAGAGCACCCTTTAAAATTCCAGGCTGTTTTGGAGATGCTGCCTTCCTTAACTAATTCGGTTTTATTGAAGCCACAGGTTTGTGGGGAATAATTGTGTGCCAGACCTTCTCAATGGGATGGTTGTGCTCAGGTAAGTGTTCAGCGCTGCAAAAGCTGCACAATCCAGCCCTTCAGCTTGTGTAAGAATATCCTTTTACAAGCTCTAAGATCAGGAGAAGCGCATGCAATATTTTTACTTTGGGGTAGTTCTCTTTAGCAGTGAAGGACGGTGTGTTTATTGGGCAAACAGCATGGCTTCAGGCTCCTGCGAGTGAAACTGCCTTTATTGATTTTCACTGTCTCAGGCGCGCCAAGAGAAAATATATAAACTGTATAGAATGAGGATCTTCAGGTGCCATTTGGGGTTAAATGTTTACAAAGACATGAGTTACACACAAAGAAATATGCTCACGGCTGAAAAGAAATTTCCAAGTTTTATGTTGTCCCCGTCTTTGCCGATGTGGTTCAGCCAAGGAAATAGCAATGAGCCCCTGGCTGGTCAGCCCTGCCCCGGTGCCCTGCTCTGTGTGTTTTGCTGAATCCTCAAGAGGAGAGCCAGACTCTGATATTCATTCCAGTGGCACTGAGCGGCAGACACCAGCCTGCTGGGAAAAGATCCAAGACCATCAATTCATTTTCATTCCCATGAATGGTGAGAGTATCGATTTAATCCAAGGGTTAGAATTGACAACGCCATATCCATGGTTGCTGATATATAGCTTTGCTGTCCTTGTGACATAGAGCATTTGGGAAGTGGCTTTAAATGAACAGCTTGTGTGACTTCTTTCAGGAGGGAACTGGTGAAGGTTTGTGCAGTGATGGTTGCTCTGGCACAGCTCTCATTAGGCTGGCTGGATCCTGGGCAGATGGGACATTACTTTGGTTGTGGTCAGCCTACAAATGTCTTTAATTTGCTGAAGGAATCCGGCCTCATAGGACTATAGGGCTTCAAAAACAGCTTTAATTTTTTTTTCCCTATTCTTACTCAGATCCTGAGGTGAAGAAGAAGTGAAGTTTTGATTTAAAACCCTACAAACCTACAGCTGACATCCTAGGTGAGCCTGTCCCACATTTAACAGCAGGTTAATTTGGTTTCTATAGTTAAAAAAAAAAAGTACATGGAGATCTCTGACCTTTTCGCTTGAGATAAACATATGCTAAGGCAGGGTATGATCACAGTGCAGGATGATGTTGCAGTGCTGCCTGTAAGTTGGCTGGTCTGACCAGCAGTGTGAGACTCTCTACTTCAAATGTCTGTAAAAATACCTTTCCTAATGTTGCTGGCACAGCCTTGACTGTGCACACAGGAACCCCACCTTCACTTGCTAGTAGGTGGCTCTGATTCCCTGTGCTTCTGGTACCAAGGCATTTTGCACCTTTTTTGTGTAACTTGGATGGAAAGTGGTATTTCAGTGGGTTTTTTCTGTGACTGTTGCTTTTACTCTCTGTCTCCTGATATATATCTTGGACAGTTTATACATCTTAATGAAATTATGCAAAAGGAAGGTGGTGCCTAGAGGAAAGGAGAAAGTGGAAAAATTATAGAAGCTTCCAAAAATAACATGGAAACAATTTTTTTTCTGTAGTACTGAAATTCTGTTCTAGATGAGTAAATTAAAAGCGTTTGTAGTAATACACTAAAAAGACAATACAAGTGTACAATTGTCTGCTAGGAACACCCAGCTTGAATGGGATCCCACCTGTACAAGCACTGCCATCAGAGAGTTTTGCTGGCATAGCCAGGGGTTTTCCAGGGGACAGGCACTGGGATGGCCCCTTTCAAATGCCACCTGATGAATCAGAGTTTTTTGAGGTGGTTGTGGAGCAATCTTTGGCTCCACATACAAATTCCACTGAACAAGCGCACTGCAGCAAAAATTTCTTGTACATAATACTAGGATAAAGCTAGAGCCAATCTAGCCCCTGTCAGTTCCTGAGGCAGCCAACTCACACGTGGTCTCTGACCCACACCAGCCTGGAGTTGGCCTTTGTACGTGGGTGGGAGCTGGGCAACCAGAGTGCTTGGCCAGTTGAGGCTTTGGACATGGATATACCAGGGGCAAAGCCCTAGTATTTTGCATGCAGGAATTATTTGTTATTGCTTCTCATGAAAAATACATAAACAGGTATCCCTCACACTGTAACTTTCTGTTAGTTTGCCTGTAGTTGCTGGAATCACAAGTGGGGAGAAGGAAAAAGGAAGAGAGGTGTATAGGGCAGCTCTGGGTCAGAGCCCACAACAAACCCAGTTCACCAGTGCCTATAAATGGAGGTGACTGGGCTGGGTGGGAATTGTTGACAGGAGGGGGGAATGTATGCATTTCTTTTTTGTTTCAATCTTGATTTGACCTTTCTGTCCCAGATTGCATAACATGCAGCACTTAGAAGTTTAAAATACAAGTCTTCTACAACTCATTCCCAGAACTACCTAAAATACTTCCGGGATTTGTGTGGGGGAATCTCAGTGATGAAGGGGGTGAATCCAATAACCTCATGGAGGCTGAGGTTACATGTCCCTTGGTAGCAGAAAAGGGTGAGAAAAAATGCCTTTGGATCCCCCATCACCACAAAACTCATTCCTGCAGTTTCTCAGAGGTTCCTTTCAGGAGAGCTGATTCAGCTGTTTGTGTGGCTGCACATAAACTGGGTGAAAGACTGAGATTTTAAAAAGCACTCAAACAGGGAGAGTTGTGAACCTGTGCAGAAAATCCATGTTGTGAGTCCATATTAATATCGATAGTTGTGGTTAGTGAGGTTACCTGCACTTAAAGTGCTTCTGGACTGGGACCACAGATGATGAGGCTTGCTGGAACCACGTGCCCAAGAAGTATATGACCCTGGAGCACAGAGCCAAGTGAAATCCATGTTTCACTGGGATTTTTGAGAGGCAGCCAGCACTGGCTTCAAAGTGCTCTCAAGCATTGTGGAGGAAATGTTGACAGATACTGCAATACTCATTGAATATGCTCATGATGCACTGAGCATCTCTATATTTGTGCCAGGGCTTGAGACCCAGAATAACAAGTGCAATACAAGAGGAGGAGGAAGGAAAAGCTGATAGTGAGCAGATGCTTTCTATCATTTTCTGGATGAGCTGCTTTGGCCTCAGCAGAAGCAGCTGTCTCCTGGCAGGCAGAGCTGCACTGCAGAGCAGAGCAGGCAGAGTTACCAGGGCACAAGTAATTTTTCAGACCATGGAGTGAAGTTTCTTTCCCAGGGTGGAGTTGGCGGCCTGTGAGACCTCCATCAGTGTCAATGCACTCATTTCCCTGATACCCTGGAGCTGCTTCCCTGGCTGCTGACACGTGGGAGCGTGCAGGGGGTCATTCTCCCTTTGCAGTGGTGTCCAGAACAAGGCTCCAAAGTGAGTGTACCAGTGCAACTATTGAGCTAACAGAAACCAGAACATTTGGATGTGAGGCTCCTCTGCAGATTAAGTCAAAGCACAACAAATGGAAAGCACAAAGAATCATTATTTTCAGCATTAAATTTTCAGATCGGGTTACATACAAAAACCTAATTCAGAAACATGCCCCATATGTAGGTTTTATGAGCCTTGAAGAGTAAAGAGTTTGCTGATATTTCTGTCATCCTTGAAGTGCATGGGAAGTGGCATGCATGCAGTGTGAGAAAGAAGCTGTATCTATTTTCTTCTCTTACACGTTTTAAAGGGTTTTGCATATGTTCCTTGTTTTTATAAAACTATGCAGTGATTCCCCTATAAAATGTCAGTAACCTGGAAACAAACTGTTACATGGAAGTTTGATTGTGTTCCATGATGTACACACTGTATCATAAACCCAGCAAAAACACATGGCAATTTTCCCTTCCTGCACTTTGGGAAAATTTCTTCTGCAGACTATCTTCTTCAGTAATACTCAGCAACACAGCACAATTTAAGGAAAAAAATGCTGAGCATTCTCATGACAGGATGTATCAACATGGGAGCAAATGGGCAGGCAATAAACAACTGGAAGAAGTGCTCTAGGACATCGGTGGGCTGACTGACAGGCAAAGAGCAATGAGCAGTGACAACTCCCATTCTGTTTTTGTTTAGGGCAGCTATGCAGCTCTGACTTGCCCAGTGTGGAGGCTATAGGGCAAACAGCCCAGCCTGGGTCCCACACCTCCTGCGGCACTTTTCTGCAAGATTAGATAATAACTAGAGCTGGCCTCTGAGAAGAGTAAAGTAAGAGCAAGTTGTAAATATAAAAAGCAGTAAGTATAATTACTGGTAAGTATTTGCATACAAGAAAAGTAAAGTGCTTCACTGATGATTTGACAATTACTAGAAAGTTGCTCTGCAAAGATCCTTTCTCCTCTGGGGCTGTGTCATAAGGAAGCTGACATCCTCTCTCTATACCCAACCAACCAGCTGTGGAAATCATGCTAAAAAACCAAAACCTGAAATGGGTTCTATTATCTGCACTTTTGTGTTCTACTGTGACCCGAGAGTTGAGGCAATGACTCTCTCTGGCAAGTGCCCACTGCTGCTCGTGGGATGCTGCTGAGGCTCCAGCAGGGCTGCAGCAGGATGCAAGCTCCAGCAGGTGCTATGTGCTGTGGCACATTAGAAAGCTGTCTTTCCTGTAAAGGAGTTGTGTGAAGATGTTTGTTAAGTTTGGTTGACTTTTGATCTATATTCTAAGAGTCTTTTTCCCCACAGAAAAGGATAACGTGATTACTGTGTTTCTGCGTTAGGGTGTTTGCACTCCCTGCTCTTGAATTTTAGGGCATCTTTTATGCTTGTGTTACCAATATATACATACAGAGGCCATAATATTTGAGCTTTGGAAATCCCATATTATGGCTGTGGTTTATGCTGTGATGACAGACATAAGAGCCCACTGAAATCAATGTGGCTCTGGATGGTTACCATGGTTCTTCTGTGAGCCTCAGATGGAAGGATCTGCTTCTATGTTAATATCTAGGAAGAAATAAAGGGAATTAGATTTCACATTTTAGAAAGAATCAGTGTAATTTTCATGTTTCTACCTTACTCCCCATCATCCTAAAATGCAAAGAAAGCTACCTTCTGAAAATGTCGTGTCAGTGGAGATGTATGCTAAAAATTAACATATATATATTTTTTTCCACTGCTGTGAATACTGTTTTAAGTACAGAGTTTTAAGTTACTGAGGAGATGCACTGTTGGAGATATATGCTCCTGTAGATTTAAATATTATGTCAATCACACCTGCCCTAAACAGGCTTAAGAGACAGAGAGCTTTCACCAAAGGTCAGACAAACCCCTCCCTTATTGTCAGTGAGATTTAAATCAACTCCACTGCAAATAAACAGTGTTAGTGTTAGGATCCCACAACTGTTAGTACCTGGTTGCTAACCACTGTTAGCAGCAATTGATAGTTATTTTGAAGAATTTCTTCAGGTTTTAGACAATGCTTTAAATGAAAGGGTAGATGAAAACACAGCACTTGGAAAAAGGAGAAGAGGGTGTGGGTAGTTACAGAGTGAACTACAGAAGAGCTGTATTTCACAGTAACTGTGCTGCTGTTTGTTCTCAGAAAAATCACTGATTGTTCTCTTATCCCTGTACTGCTCCGAAGAATCTAAAAAAAAAAAAAAAGGCAAAGAAAACAAACCCAAGGAAGCAGTGGAACACGAATTCAAGAGCAGAATGTGATTGCACAGAGAGATTCTACACTGAACTGAAACATTCATGTTTTGGATCATTGAGAATAAATTAAGTACAATACCGGTCTGTTCCCCTTCTCTTCTTATGTCTCCATTTCGTTTTACTTTCCTTAGCTTAGATTTTTTTCCTTTTTGGAGTCCTGCAGGGAGGAAAAAGGAGCCTTTGTTTTAAAAAGTCTGAAACCAACAGTGGCCCATTGATCACAATTAAGTCTAAAATAATACGCTTTTGCTGACCTGTTTGTATTGAATCCAAAAAACTGTATGTTATATCTGCTGTAGTCTTGGTCTGCCCCCAGATTCAGTTTCTTCTTCCTGAGCTTCTGGTTCAGGAACAATAGCTTTAAAAGCCCAAATAAACCTGTGTTTTCAGGGCTGCATGTGTAAACATCTCCTCTTCCATATAAGAACAAATCCTTCATAATCAGATATTCCCTTTGTCATGTACCCTCTTTCCTCTGACAGACAGCTGTCCCCATAACAACCATGTCTGTTGTCAATAACTTCCTCAGATCATGAAACAACACACAGGATTGCAGTAGTTCTCCTTGTAACACTGGGGGGGTGCATACAAATTTTAAGTAACCTTGCCATGATGTGCATAGGCCCAATTCAGAGCTTCCTGAAGTCTGTAAGAAACTCTGCTGATTTCAACAATCTTTGATCTCTTCAGAGGCTGCTTCTGAACTTTGGAATTCAGATTTTTTAACATGGCAAACTACAGAGGCTTAACCTGTGGCTCTTGGTAGTCTGGTATGCTCTAATGAGTCAATATGCTCAGTCACAGTACAAATATGCTTAGGAAAATAGTGGAGAGATTCACAAAAAATATGTCTTTTGGCATCATCATCCTATGAATGGGGAGTGTTAGGTGCCTTGGATATGCTTCTGCCCATTCTCAGTCTGTGTCTTTACAGAAACCCACAACACACACCCAGGCAGTGTGCATAGCCCCATCCAGCTCCTAAGGATGCATGCTCAGAAAAGAAAACCTTCAAGGGTCTCCCAGTACCTCTCTCCCAGACTGCTCATTTGACTCATCAACTCATCTGGTTTGGAATCCATTATCAGATCATATGCACAGACACAGAACAGAGACCACAATCACATGGAAAATAGTTACAAACAGAATTCAAAAAGAAGATAGGACAGACGGTGGCAATTAGCCATGGGGCTCAGTCACAGGAACATACTGACCAGCAGCCTGCTTACATGCAAATGGCCTTCTTTATTCCCCTTCTCAAACACACACCAATCTTTTCAGATCTTCCCTGATCTGCCTTTGTTCCTCCCTTCTTTGTCTTTGGCCTTTTCCCTAAACATCTCATAATAATTCTTTATCACTTTAACAGTCTCCTGGTCAATCACAGTGTTTGCCTCTCAGATGCTTTATTATAAATCCTGGTCTCCTTTATGCAATAGTCCCCTTAGGTTGCATAGCCTATCAGAGAGTTTCAGTTGCTGAATTTCTCAGTAGCTTTTGCACCAGGGAAACACCTAAAACATTCACCCTTGATAGTCTTAGGGGCAACTGACAGATGAATCCAGTTTTCTGGATTTCTGTGTTTATTTTGAATAACCATTAGCTACACTGATCACAAATCTATCTATTCTGCATGATTTACTCCCTTCAGAGATGCTTATTCAATACCATTTTCATTAAAAATCTCCTTTGGCCCAGCCAGATGCATTGGAATAGGGTGAGAATCCACTTAGTGCATTCCTCAGCAACTCATCCTGCAGCATGTAGTGGGTCCTCAAGCAGAGATTATACTTTACAGTTTTGACTGCTGTGTGTTTCAGGCCACCTGGGAAAATCAGTTTATTCCCACAAGCTTTGTATTGAATTACTACCGTGGACAGCCTTTTGATTCTGTACAGGTATGTGCTATGGTTTAATCCCTCAGATTTTTTATTTTGCACAGACCTGTGCCTGTGTGTTTTCTTGCATGGGAAAAATCTTCAAATATATTGAGTGGGGGGTTTTTTGGGTTTGTTTGTTGATTTGTTTGTTCTTGAGAAGTGACAACATCTGTGCAGGGTGTGGTGGAGTGGTGGGTAGTATGTCACAGGCTGGCCCAGGCAGATGCCCAGCAGGAGCCCCTCCAGCTGTTCAGCCCACAGGCTAGCCTGTGCCTGTCTCCAGAGCAATGGGATGCTGCTCCAGGCCAGCCTGTGCCTGTCTCCAGGGCAGTGGGATGCTGCTCCAGGCCTGTGCCTGTCTCCAGGGCAGTGGGATGATGCTCCAGGCCAGCCTGTGCCCATCTCCAGGGCAGTGGGGTGCTGCTCCTCGTGCCTGCTCACAAGCACAGATCTGCAGATGAGGCTGCGCAGTGCCGAACCATTACTGCACAAAAGGCTGCAGAAAAGAGGCTGCTGTGTTGCAAACATGAGACATGCAGCCCTGGACATTCAGGAAAATGTCTCCTGTATGAATCTCCTGTTCAACGCAAGAAGTGTGTGTGGTCTGCATATGTAGTGGGATGGGTGCGCAAACAGGTCTGTGTGAGGGGTATTTGACCCTCCAAATCGTCACTCTGCCCAAGCAGGACGTATCTCGGGAGGCGAGGCCAGTGGTGAAGGCGCAGGAGAGGTTCCCTGCGGCAGGGAAGGGCCAGTCTCCCGTGTGGCCGGGGCGCGGCGTGGCCGAAGGAGCGGCCGAGGAGCGGCCGAGGAGCGGCCGAGGAGCNGCGGCCGAAGGGGCGGCCGAGGAGCGGCCGAGGAGCGGCCGAAGGGGCGGCCGAGGAGCGGCCGAGGAGCGGCCGAAGGGGCGGCCGAGGAGCGGCCGAGGAGCGGCCGAAGGGGCGGCCGAGGAGCGGCCGAGGAGCGGCCGAAGGGGCGGCCGAGGAGGGGCCGAGGAGCGGCCGAAGGGGCGGCCGAGGAGCGGCCGAGGAGCGGCCGAAGGGGCGGCCGAGGAGCGGCCGAGGAGCGGCCGAAGGGGCGGCCGAGGAGCGGCCGAGGAGCGGCCGAGGAGGGCCGAGGGCCGCAGAAGCGCTCGCAGGTGCTGCCACCCAGAGCTCGGTCAGCGGCACTGACCGGGGCGTCCGGCGCACAGCCCCGACCTCCGCTCGCCGAGTGCTGCCTTCCTGCAAGGGCCTTTGTCTCCTTTGGGACGGGGAGGAACTGTGCGCTGTTGTACGCCCCGCCAGCCAGCCGAGACTGAGGGAAGCCCTGTTTCCCCAGGAGACAGTGGCTTTGCCCACTCGTCCAGCCTGAAAGTTCACCCACACCCTGTCCTCAGAGACATATTCCCAGGTTTTCTGTACCAGATCTGCTCTGTGCCATTAATTTTTTTCTCTCTTTTTGTTTCTTTCTTTCAGGGTTGTATAAAACATTAAGAAACTATACGGAACGGAATAGTCCTCACACAGGTCTTTGGGTAATTTTTTGCATGATCAAGTGCCTGGGCAAAGTCTGTTTCTTCTTGGAATCTTTGGCTGCATAGAGGAATACAGTGTTACCTTACAAGTAGTCTGAAATGACCCTCCTGTTTAACCTTAGCCTGTAACCTTAACCATGCAGTTTCTAACAGAGGTCGAAATACTTTGTTCGGGGGGGG